>JAVQJL010017347.1:0-15000 GCA_036024295.1 Nannoperca obscura | reverse complement strand
AATCAATAAATAGAAGTTTGTTGCTGTTCACTGTAAAGTCCATTCTCAGTGTTTGTATGTGTGTGTGTGTGTGTGCGTGCGCACCAATACTTTTTGGCAACAAGTTTCATACTTTTGCAAGTTAAATACTGAACCAGAATTGGCCTCCAAACTATTTGTGATGTTCGAATTGTGCTGGACAAGAGCCTCCTAGTGTCAAACAAGTGTAGGAACAAGAAGAAAAACATATTTTTGAGTGGAGGGGGACAAAGACAAAAGTCATTACATGTCAACAGCAACTTTTAACGTCAATCTACAGCATAGTAGGATGGATTTTGGTATTTATTTGACTGATGCTGATGATAGAGGAGAAGTCATGCTCCATCTTCTGAAAAATGAATATTCATTTTTATTAACTATTAACTATTATCCAAGTTAATATCTTGGATATCTTGCCATGGGGCACACTGCTGGTCAAAGTGAAATAGTAACCCAGACAAAAGGTCAAAGGGTCACCAAAATCAGAAGGAATAATTTTATTGTGACCATTTATTAATTTGAGTTAATCTCAAGTTTCTCAATGATCAACAGTATACTCAAGCTGCAGAGTAACTAGACTAACTTTTCCCACTTTCGAAGACAAAATGACAAGTCGACCTCGACTACAGATGCTCCCGCATGTAGAAAACAAGTTTTAGTTTGAGACTCACCAGTGTTTGTCATGTTATTGTCACAGAAAATGTGGAAAATTTTACTTTTTTTGGTCATTCTCTAACTTAAAATCTTTTTTTTCTTAAACAAAAAGCATTTTCATTATAAAAACAAGAAATGTAGTCACCTTGGAGGGCTTCACTCAAAAGTGTTGCAGGCAAATTCAGTCAGAAAAGTGTTCTTGGGGTAAAACTTCAGGGCTGGTTTATGAGGAAAGTGCTTGGTGAACCAAAGTGAGAGCAAATCAGTAAATTAGGAGAATATTTTATGTGCAAAGAAAGCAAAAATGAACAAGATTAAAAGTAATAATCTGGTGAAAAACTCTTTATATTTAGATAATGGCTTTTCCTGAGGCGCCACCTTTGTAGGACGTCAGCCTCAGCAGTATTAATGCCTCTGTCACATCGTGTGGGATGCAACATATTGAGTATTAAGTATTGTCCGCTATCAGACACTTCAGAGGTGGCAATTACCAACATGATCAACAATGAGTGTAATTTACACACTTAATGAGCAGTTATCTAAAGTTGAGGAAATTTGCATTAAATTAGGGATTTATTATGTAAACTTTAGTTGAAGCGTAGCATTCAAACTTCTTTCAGAGTTTTCTAACACTAAGACAGATAGATTGTAGCTTTCACTAAATGAGATTCCCACTAGTCATTACTACTTGATGTGAGTTGTCTTTACAAGTCAGAAACTGGTAAACAGAAGAAATGTAATATTCAGTATTAGGCTCAGATGTGGTTTCACCATGCTAACCTGATGCTAACTGAGGTTTCCTGGTAGCCTAGGAGTTTAAAGTGCTGACCAACAACGGTTAGTCCCAAAAAGTACTTTTATTGCGTGTTGGTACTCGTTTCTCTCTCCATCGTTTCATTAATTTAGAACGTGAAGATGCATGTTAATATTGGATATGCTAATATTTTGTATGTAACATTTACTGTTATCATATGAACTATGCTACATTTTGGCATGCTACCATGTAGTTAGCATGCAAAACTAAAACATTTTGCTGTAATGATAACATGCTAATAGTTAGCATGTTGGCATGGTAGCATTACCGTGTTGTTTAAGTACGAATGTCAAAGTGCAGATGTGTGCAACAGGAATTTACTTATAAGTTGTAGAGTTGAACCGTGTAATGAATCTGTTGGTGCCACTCGTCCTCTGGAGAGCATGAATTTTATTATATAGATTATTTCATTCTGCACTGACCAACGGACATTACCATCCCTCGAGCCACGACGCTAATGTGGCTAAGAAACACACCTTAACATAGTGTGACTTGAAGACGCTCCCCCTGTCTTGACAATTACTGTGTGTTTGACTGAAGAAAAGTCATATGCCTTTTTTCAGTGAGCTAGTTAGCGGCCAAGAAACTGTTGAGGTTGGTGTTGAGGTATGTGTACATGTACCAGTCTGAGGCAAGACCACTTATCCTGGCTGTGTATGTCCTGTGTTTTCTAGATGAACACAGTACATACACACAGCCATCATTAAGCATCACCTCCTCTTTCATTTGCCTACAAATGTACTTCATGTTGAGGAGAGACACTTCACGCAGCAGTTAAACCCTGCAACCTGCAGCTGGAACAATCATGATTTCAGGAAGGTTAACAGCCAGCTGCAAAAGAAAGAAAGGGGGATTGCTATCAGCAGGGGAGAGGTTGAGATTGAGAAGAGCTCAGAGAGCAGCCGGGTATACTGTTACTGTACTATTCTCTACTTTCTTTTTATTTTCGAGCAGGAGTGTGAGGGTGGCAGGATGGATTGAGTCAGGCTCAGTCCAAACTCATCTCTGACTCGGACTGAAAATGAAAGCCACATTTCACATTTCACTCTTCATCCAGCTGTGTCGACCTCCTGCTCTCTGTTTAATCTGGAGTATGTTCGCCTGGGCCAGAACCACCAGTACGGCCGCTAATCCTGCAACCTTCAAGCCTCGGTGTGTGTGTGTGTGTGTGTGTGTGTGTATATATATATATATATATAGGGAGAGAGAGAGACAGCATGATATATGCACTGATATTGCAATAGTTCATGAACACACCACTGGTCACTGAAAAGAGGAGGAATTTAAAGAAACTTGCATCTAAAGTCATGAGCTGCTCTTTTACAGATGTGGCTGGTTTAGTTGATTCCAATTTAAAGAGCCAGACTGCACATCTGGCTGGCCCTCAGCACCTCCACCCAGCTGTGAGAAGGTCGCCTACCCACGCAGCACAACTATGACTGGAGTCCTGTTTGCATCAGACACACTGCAGATTATGTCAATTAGAATAATGACAGAAAGTGTTCACACTATCTGCTGCTGAAAGAGTTGTGTGCACTTGTTTAAGAAAATCTAATGCTAAAAACATGTATGTTTAAAGGATACAGTGTAAGCAACAGGACACTTACAGAACAAATCATTTGTTTAATAAAAGCCGTCATACAGCTTGAAGTTTTATTATATATGCTGTGCTTGGTCATTTGTGCATTACACACAAAAAAACACTATTAAGCATAATCTGAACACAGACTTGAGCTCTGACAAACACGTCTGTCTCGCTCCACCTTTCGTTCTGGGAATCCAAATCAGTTGAAATTCCTACTCGAAACCTCCAACAGCGCTTAAGAGACCATGAGGTTTCCTTTGTGTATAATCATCAACAGAGAGGAAGAGAGAGGAGAGGAGGGGTGAGCAGAGAATACGAGAATAGAGGGGGAGTAGAAGAGAGAATAGGAGAGGAGAGTAGAGGAGAGATGAGGAGGGAAGAAGTCTGATGTAATGGATGTCGGCCCGTGTGTGATCGTGAAAACCACTCTTCCATTCACAGGAAACAATGAACTGAAACTTAAATTTTTTTATTTCTTGACTACAAGAACTACCAACATACAAACAGTTAAACGTCTAAAATCCGTGTCCAACTTGACGCAAATCTTTATTGCACCTATTCTTTCTTTTCTCAGTGTGAACATTTGCACACTCCTATGTCAATATTTTGCACATGCAATCCTCTAAACTGTACAGCTGCTTCATTTCAACAAATATATTTTACATATTGTATTTAAGATTTTTGCCTTGCAGTATGTATATTGTATATTGTATATTTATGTATATTGTATGTTTATTGCGACTGCTGTGCACCATAGTACAAAAGCAAATTCCTTGTATGTTGAAAGCCTCCTTGGTAATAAACGTGACTGTCTGCAGTTCTCAGAGAATCACATCCCATAATTCTACTATGGAGAGTCAATCTTTTTTTTTTTGCTATTTGAGTGTCAAACACACTCGAACGTTGACTGTGTTTGAGACTTTGAGCAAAGAACAATAATGATGAGCTATATTGCTCCTTTCTTCTTCCTTTAGTCGTGACATTACCAGAATACAAAAGGAAAATACTAGAATAAGCTGTAGAATATCAGAGGGGAATGCAGGAGGAGTTTCTAAATGACAAAATCAAGTGAAAGCAAAAGAAACCGAATTTCAAAAGAATATTTTGATTGATACGAAAAATTGAATTCATGTCACTGTCATGCTGTGTTTACTAACCCTGTTGGTTTGTTGGTTTGCAGCACAAAGTAAGGTTAGTTACTTTGTTTAAGGCATTTTAATATGTTAAGGCCTTTCAGATCTACTCATACACTGGTTTTAAGTAGGATTCTTTATGTTTCTGTAAAGAAACTGAATGCCTGTTACTATTGCAGGAAAAATGCATGTAGACGGAAGTAAAAAGAAACTCAAAATGAATGTACTCAAGAGAAAAATGGGCCTTCTAAGAAACCATATCCAAGGAAATTAGCTAGTTACGTTCTGATGAGTTACTTTCCATCTCTGCACCTGAAGCACCGCGTCAAGCCCCGTCAATATGAAACGCAGAACAATACAAGCAGAGAATAACTTCAGCCCGCTGGATCAGAGGTCAGGTTACAGGCTTGACTTGACAAAGCAAAGTAAAAAAAGAAAAAAGAAAGAGAATAAAAGAATGATAGCACAAAGTAACACAACCTTCAAAAATCCAATATAAAAAGAAAATGTATTTCTCTACTCCACAGCCATCGTGACCACAAGTCAGTCAGCTGAAAGAAGAAGAGCAACAAATGACAAAGGGACTTCAGAAGAGAGTGACAACCTGTGATGTACTTCTGGACAGTATATCTTTCTACAGCCCCCCCCTTCACTGTGCATCTAGCCACCCAGTAAAACTAAATGTTGACTTTTTGTCCTGCAGTTGCTGGTTGTTCCACCACACCGAGTGGTACATTCACTGTCCCCAGAGACTGAATTCAAATGAAGCTTGGCATCGATCAGGAAGACTATCTTTATGACTCATTTGTTTAAATCCCTCCCTCTCTCTCTCTCTCTCTCTTCCTGTTTCTCTTAATCAGCTTTATGATTATGGGGTGTTTTCTCTCTCACTTATCCAAACAGATTTCGCCCCACAATCCCCAACAGCCAATCACATTGCTGCTGTCTAAGTTTAAATCTGGTCTCCTCTCACCAGCACATTCGGTGTCCGGGTCGAGCTCATGAGAAGTTCACTGCTCATCACATCAAATCACTTTGGTGATCCCTCAACTTTTCCTCTAGCGCCATGATTTATTAACAAACACCTGCCAGACTAACGGCATTCAGGGGTTCCTTAGTGCTAATTAGTCCATGTTAGCATGCAAACATGCTTAATTAAGATGCAACATCATCAGCATTTTAGCATTGTAATTGTCATTGTGAGCATGTTAGCATGCTGGCGTTAGCATTTAGCTGTACAGCATGACTGTAGAGTCTGGTATATACATATTAACCATTAAATTGAGTATATTTCAATATGGAGTTTGGACTTGCTTCACATTAAATTGGAGTCAATTAAAAGCTATTGAAACAACAGTAATAGTTCCCCATGATTGTCAGATTTAGCTCAAGTTTAACCTAGATTTCTGGACAACTGACACACTCTTCTGTTACAAACTCTACAGACCACTCAGAAAAATGAATCAGTCCACTGAGAGAGCAAAGCCTCATTTTTGTAAACAATTTTGCTTTGGAGGAAAAATGCAGGAGCAGTTCAGAAAGCATGTTTTAAAAAGTGGAATTTCTACAATTGCCCCATCTGAGCCAAGCCATCATCATCAGGCCTGTTAGGGGCTTTCTCTTATTCTGCTGGTTGTCTCTCCACCAACAAGTGACAACAACATCCATAAAAACAAGTCAACAAAATAAGTCCTCATGGGTTTGGATGCAAGGAGCAGCACAAAAAGAGAAGTGGGATTTCTCCATCAGCTACATCTGCACTTTTTCTCCCTGGTGGAATCAGACAGGGCTGGACAATTCATTAGATTTATCACTGACTCATCCACTTATCTGAGCTCGGCATGTAATTTCACTTTCCATTCATCCTACCTGATCCAACCACAAATTCCCATTTAGTAGTCTGTGCCAGCTGGCCAGACCGGAGTCCCACAGGCGGCTAACGCTCCCTTTCCATTTCAGTGAGGCCCATTAAAGCCAGCTAGTAAGCCAGGTAGCAGTGGATACCTGGCCTGGATTCATCCAAGGGCTGACACACACTCCGAAGCTTCAATTTCTCTCTGCATTTGTCTTAATACATCCCAAGAGGTTGGTGCCAGGCATGCTGTTGCTGCTAATAGAAGTGACACTGAGCCACTGGGCCAAACAGTGAAAAACAACTGGAAGAAATTGGAAACTAAAGCAAAAGCATCAAAACAACCTTTCCTCCATAATGAAAATGTATTATATTCAAACAAAACCTTGCAACCTTTAGATTGACAAGAGCTGTAGAATATTCTGAACACACAAAGAAACGTATAATCATTTAACCATGGCAACGTCAAATGTTTTGCTACGTGAGCATTGTGTGTGATAGAAATGTTTGTACGTGAAAAAGAAACCTGAATGGAAACATTTTTCTACACCGTGCTTTATGAATTTAAAACTGCATAATAATCGCTCCAACAAGTCCTCTGACCTATTTACACTAAGTTCTTACTGCTAAGTGTATTTAAAATAAATGACTAATGTAATGATGGCAAAAAGAAAGTAAGAACAGCAGCAGGGTGATACTCACAACATGAAGTCTTGTTCCCAACATGGCTGGTCCCCGCGGACTGTGATAGTGGTGCTCTTCACATTTTGCACCTTTAAAGTTACGTAGGCGTTGAACTTGTCTGGAAAAGAGAGTAAAAAAAAAAAAGTGTGATTCACCTTTTGCAATTTTGACTGAATGTTTGGATTAACATAAAGTGAGGAGGACTTTCGTTTCACAGAACAGTTCCTTTTATGGGAACAAAATGGTGTCACTTTGGTCATGTATAGATTTACATGTGTAAAATATCAACTCATAATTATTCTTTTGTCCTGTGCTGTTTGTACCACCCCGAGGCTCCAGTGACCCATCTCAATTATTGATTGAACACAGGAGAAAATATAAATCCCCCCTCAGCACAACAACACAGTCAACAGCCATTATTTTGGGATCTATAGAGCTCAGGCAAAGAAGAAGAAGACAGAAGACACTAATATAAAGGAGATAAAGACATCATCCCCAACCCAGCAGCAGGGTAAGACCACAAAACTCACAGCTTGTGCTAACGTTAGCCTGCGCACTATATTATGCATTGTCCTTTGAATCACCAAACAGTGCAAAGACTTTAAACCGCTGTGGAGAGCATATTTGTGCAGCACTGTCAGACAGCATTGATCAAGTGCAAGTCAGATTAAATGCAATCAACATCTGAGTCACAACTCATCAGAGTCCTAAAAAATCATGATGATGTCTTTGCTGCTATAAAACAGGATCAACAAACAAATAGATTTGGTGGGATCAAATGTCTTCCCCCCGCATTGTAAAACCCGAAAAGTTCATTTAACTCAAAATAAATGTTGAATGTGATTACATCAAAGCAATAAAAGAGATAGGGTTCAGTGATTGATCTGTTTGCCTTGCTGAACCTCTGCTGGACTACGGCTCTATCCTCAAGAGGAAGTTAACTGTTTCGCTCGGATATTACAGCACTTTTGATTGTCTTCTATTTGTTAATGTATAATTCTACAAAACATCATTGCCATTATTATTATTATTATTATTTTTATTAGCAATCCGTAATGTAACGCGTAAAGATGCAGCACAAAAGTGAAGGTTTGATGATACGTTTTAAACTTATGAATCCTCCATAATTGGATAAAAGAGGGAGGACACAGAAATGAACGAATGCAGCTTAAATAACTCTAACCTGTGCCTTTTAATAATGCTCCTTTGGAAGAAAGTGTTTCTATTAACTGTGGAAGCGTTTAACAAGAAACATTTTGTATCAAGAAAAGGCTACTTTAGGGTCTAATTACATGTTCTCATCACACACTGAAGGCTGTACAGAGAACTATATGACCCATTACCTCCTTCTCTTTGATGCTAGTCCTTTTCCAGAAGTGATCCTGTCTTAATATAGTCATGTTTAATCACGCTAAAGCTGCATGTGGTTAATCTACGGAAATCGACAGGTGCAAAGATAATCACCCTCTCTTTTTCCTGGAAGTTTATCCTTGTTCTCATTGAAAGTCTTATATTATAATTTCACAATGTGGTCTTCGTGAGGCACTATGATGTTAATGAATACATCTTAGTTCTCTTTTACTGCAACTCCTGTATACTTGCACCCATTCTTTTTTATTTTCTATTAACACTTGCAAAGATGCGGCCTCTTTGCAGACGTGTGAATTGCTGCCTGTGCACATTTACATTTGTTTCCAGTGACTCAATAAGGTCTGCTGTTGTGTTCATTTAAAATGAACATAACATAAACATAACATAACATAACATAAACACGACGTCAGACTGAATAAAGAACGGAAACGACATGAGAAGTCAGTCTTATCGTCGGGAAGCAATGTGTGAAAGGTGTGCTGCTGGCTCTGTATTCAACCACAAAGACATTGTTTTAGACTAATAATAGACTAGAATAATACTAAATTATAGTTAGCAAGAAAAACTACAGCATCAGTCCATATTGTATTCATATTGCACTCTCTTTGCACAGCTCCTCTTTTTCTTATTACCACCTTATTCACCACAACCACCATCACTCTCCAACATTCACCAAATAGTTAATCCAAATCCAAAGTTAATCCAAACCATGACCTTTCCCTTCTCCTTGCCAAGCCATTTTTGTGCCTAAATATTCTCAAAAATAAACTTTTATTTCTGTAACAATAATTTTCAGCGTTTTGGAGGCACAGACAAATGATCCCATCCTGCATCAGATCAGAAGACACTTACATGTGTCAGTGTGGAGGGCAGTTTAAAGCTTTGTGGGCAAACCATGCTGTGTGTTTGCCTTTAAAGGAGGAATTCATTTACTAAATGAACAATAGAATTTAAAATAATTGTAAAATTAAACGAATAAATAGAGATTGTTGATTGCTCAAATCTGTATGTGGATCAGATGCATATCTCGTGTGTGTGTGTGTGTTTGTGTGTGTGTGTGTTTGTGTATGTTTGTAACTCACAGTGATATCAGAATAAACTGAGGACGTTTGAGCCACCAACCACCTAATCCCTGCTTGATTACCTGCTTCAAGTAGCCCACTCGTCACACGGACAAAGAGCCCGATGTACACTGAAGACTGAGAGTGTATGCAGAACAAATTATGGCCAGTTTGGTTCTAATACCCAGCTTCCAATTTGGATGTGGCTCCAAGTTGGTTTTTAAGCTAAACAATCAAGTGAAATGTTCTTTACATGTAAATGTTTGAGCAAACAATGGCACCTAAAAATGACAATGATACACTTCTAATGAGGGGGAAAACATTAAAGTTACGATCCCTTAAACAAGGCCTGGATGTCTTTCTTGAGAAGTACTGGTTTGATGTAAAGCCAGGATCACAAGTATAACATTGACCCCTCCTGCCAGAATGCAGCAAACTACCTCTTCTGACATTGTGAGCACCTGGAAAGACATCATTGTCCTGCAGTCTGAAGCCTGCATTAGAGAAAGTAGTGACTGGTCAGTAAGTGTTGATGTGTGCACATGTATGTCAGGAAAGACCTTGTGCACTCAGTTGTCAGTAGTCACACTTGCAGAAGGGATCATTAGCGTACGTCAGATCTTGTGTTGTGGTAAACACATTGTTGCACACAGATGTGTTTCTTATGAGTATCCAATTTCTGTCTAATAATCCCCCTGGAGCTCTTTGTTGATTACACCGTCCTGCTTTAGCAAAGAGAGCAGGGCAGCACTAAGAAATTAAAACATCACTGGGGAGAAGAGACACTCCAACTGCCAGAACACAGGATGCCCCCTGCATTTCTTAATCCTTATTTATGCAGGGAGGGTTAAGTAAGCACTTGACCTGCTTCATATTCATACACTTACACACATTCACACACATTAACACACCGGGGAGCTTCCCAGTACAGTCCAGTTTTGTGGCCTGCAGCTCCACTGGATGAAAGACACTACTGAAGAGCAATCACAGGCTTTCAGAAGAATCCTATTTGATTCAGTTAGCCTAAAAGTTCATTGTGACTTCACGGGTCAACCGCTCAAAGCACACTGGGAGAGGGTTTGAGATGTTTTCTGGCAGGATGTTGGAAACAGGTAAATGCACCTGCTATAGTCTTACATCATAATCCCAGGTAGGTCTACATACATTAAAGAGGTACTGCACATTTAAACAAGTTTTTAAGCTGTAGACCAAATTATATGATGCTCCAGCTTGATAGCTTAGTATAGCACAAAGACTAGAAATAAGAGCTAGCCCAGCTCGGTCCAGAGGTGACATAATCTGCCTAACTGGACCTCTAAAACTCTCTGATTAACACATTTTAACAGAATCAGTTATATGTGACATTAGTTTAACATAAAACAAAAAAAGCAAAAAGTAACAACGTTTACAGATGAGTCTTTTATAATAGCGTTAAAATGCTGTCTGGGCTGCAGGGCTTTTTTATCTGCCACTGGGAAAATCTGTGAGCCACAATGACTCCACACCATATCAGCACCCTTAATACAACCATGTTTTTAATTTATCATCCAGGCATGTCAAGCTGGTGCTTCTCTGTCTTCTGCAATTTTGTATCTTAATATTGCTGTAGACACATATATACTATATATACACTATATATCCAAGTGTAAAACAGATTTTGTCCTGATATGAAATGTCAGGGGTAAATGTGGCCTACAGGTCTCTGAGACGGGGGCGTGGTGGTGAAAGGGTTAAAACTGAATAATCCATCATTCACTTAAGGGGGTTGCCAGGTCTGTGATTAAGGGGACGGCAGTACTGGCAGGGTGCAGACAGCCGACATTTACTGCCTGAGCTAACAGTGGTAAGGAAAAATAGGTAAAACACAAGAGCTGGGGAGAGCAAAACAACACAACAACAAGAAAAACAAGGAGGAAAAATATAAATACATATATAGAGTCATTGTCTAAATTTGGCACCACCATGGTTGTTGTGAAAGATATTTGACTGACACTTTGCAGACCTCCGTAAATGCTTGGTTGCACACACACACACACACACACACACACACACACACACACACACACACACACACTTCCTCCAGTAAGCAGCAACTAGCTGTGGTGGGAAGGACATATCCCAGCATGCAGCGGGACCCTCTTGGGGAGCAGCCGCCGTCATTTATAATTAAGCGGCGATGACTTGTGAAAATAAATAAGTTATATTCAGTTACACATGGACGTGCGCGGCGCGGCCAGGCGAGATGACATTTACTAGGCTGTCTACAGTAATGAATACTCTATTATGGGAGGGGGAGGAGGAGGCTGGAGGATGAGGGAGAGGAGTGGGGGGGTGAGCGGAGGAGAGCTTTTGTGAGATGAAGACAGCTGAAGGAGATATTAAACTCAGACTAAATTCTTTTTGTCTCACAAATGCAAACAAACAGGATGTTCTCTTTATATTTCAGCAGCATTTAGTTCAACATCAACACTTTTCCCACAATGCCTCGCTTTACAATCACATTTTCTGATCACGGTTCAACTTTTTAAACCTTTTTAACTCGGCTTGGACGTCTCGTTTAAGTCCGCTGCTGTTTTTCAGAGGCTGTGGGGGTCTCAGTTTTAAAGCTAGAGTGAAGATTCATGGAATACTGGACGATCCGGCGTCAGCATTGGAGTTGCATACATTTGGTTTAACTGAAATCTCCAAATGTCAAAAGATTTTAAACCACATCACAGCATGATCGTTTATGGTGTTCCTCAAGGTTTTTGAACATTTTTATTATTTCTCAAATCTACCAAATACTAAATCTGTGTAACAAATCAACCTCATAATTGTTGCAACAAGTTATGAAACATACTTGAGTTTGGGTCATTGTATACTATCCATCATAATGTTCTAAGCCCTTATACACTAAGCCTTCAAATTCTGAATAGGCTCCAAACCTAAACAATGTTTTTCCACATTCATGACTACAACTTGACACACAGTGCTGAGCTGCATCTCAGATAATCCATGATCTCCAGACAGGTTTCTGTCAGACAGCTGAGCAGAGAGGAAATGAATCCTCACAGGGTGAAATACTGCAATTTATGGGCAGAATACAGTAAAAGTGATTTCTACAGTGGCTACTTACAAATAAACCAAGATGACTCAGGAGGAATTGTTGCAGTGTGCAATAAGCAGCAGACAAAATACAAGTCAGACAGCACAGCGGTTCAGGCTGTCTGAGACAGGCCTGCCTCATTACACCGACACCATTGTCTCATTATTGTCAGGGATTCCTGTGCATTCATTAGGCTGCAGTGGACCATCACAAGATAACCACTGCTGCTGAGCGACGCTTCAGGTATGAAGAACGACATCATTTCACACAATTACCTCTTTAAACACACCTGACAGACATTGTTCAGGGTAATGA
This sequence comes from Nannoperca obscura, assembly GCA_036024295.1. NCBI lineage: Eukaryota > Metazoa > Chordata > Actinopteri > Centrarchiformes > Percichthyidae > Nannoperca > Nannoperca obscura. The sequence goes on along the minus strand of JAVQJL010017347.1, from coordinate 2,428 downwards.
TTTATTATAACAAGAACAGGCCAGTTTTTACTTTCTGGAAACCAAAACATGTATGATGACAAGCCAAAGTAAAGTATAAATCCACCATACTTCCTGAGATTAATAACGGGGGCTATGTGTTTCTAATTTACATTTCCTGCCTGGATTGTTTTTCCAAAGCAGGTTAAGATTCAAAGTAGCTTCCCTCTGATTAAACTCCCACTTCTCAAACCTCTAATCCAGAGATCTGCAAGTACCGTAAGTGGTGCCATGACCCAAAAGCTAAAAAAGCAGGTTTTCATCTCAACCAAATACTAAAACAGCTGATATCACGGATTTGCATCCCTTAAACCAGAGAAAGAGGAAGTATTCAATGAAATGAGCTGCTAGCGTTGCTGTGGAGTGATCACCTTCCACGTGAACATCTTAAGTGGCCTCTAACTCTATAACTGAAGTCAGAATTACATTACATATCCTGACAGACTCTTTAAGTTACAGTGGACTGTAAGTGACGCAAACACTCAGACAACAGTATCCAGGTTGGGAGTGTGCTGCAACTGAAACATGAGCAACATGTGGTCCATGAACAGGATGGAAAGTCTGTACAAACATTTAAGTATTATTGAAGAAATCATGGTTTCATGCTGATGAACAACTGTTATTCTGGAATCTTACTTTATGTCTACGGGTTAATACCAATAAACAACAAAAACATATTATATAAGTATATTGTGTAAGTCTACAGATACTTTATTTCTTTGATTTTGTTAAATGTAATGTTATAATGTTACTCGGACAGATCAGACTCACTTTGTCAGGCTCAGCTGTACATGGTCAGACAGCTGAATATTGTATTAGTGTCAGGGATGTATGTTAGCAAGTACTGTTGTGGCTTATGAGAACTGGATAATCGTTATTAAGGGGTTTGACCTGCTTGTGGAGCTAGATAAAGAAATCGTGAATCAACAGTCATTAGTATTCATTCTCTGGGGACCATGAAAGTCTGTTCCTATGGCAATCCATCCAGTAGTTTTAGGTTGGTTCACAGCTTTGGACTGACATACAACAGACTACCTGGTATCACAATGACAGCATGGCTAAAAACAGAAAAATGTGCCTTAAATCTTCTAAACTAATAAAGTGACACATATACTAGTGAACATCTCTCAGGAGGTTTCAGGAGGGCCTTGGGACAGCAACCAGCTCCCCCCAGGCAGAGAATCTATTGCTTCTTACTATTAAGATAAATCAGATCATGTTTCCCAAACTGGGGCATTGGAGTGGGACAAACTCTACTAGTTGTGTCTGACCTGAGACTAATAATCATGTCACATGACAGAACTGCATTCTGGGTATACTTGCTATCACCTACATGTCTGGATGTTACAGCCCTGTGGAAAAGTAGGTGCATTGTTTTCGGTCAAATTTTTAAAATAACCAAATATCTGGACACCGGAGACTTCCTGTGTTTGTTTGTGTGTGTGTGTGTGTGTGTGTGTGTGTGTTAATATTCTCATCTCTTTCTGGTTCTGTCAGCATATCTTTCTAAGTTGAGATCAGTCTTAACTTCTCTTCGTCTAAGCTAGCGTCGTCATTGTCGTGCTCCAGCTCTGCTTTTAAATGATACATTTCACAAAAAAATTTGCCAACAAGCCTCAGGTAAATCTTTATTTTTTTCTTTATTTCTTAGATGTTACTGATCAGGTGGCCAGCTAATGCAGGACTCCAGCGCTCTGCTCAAACAAGCGCTAACATTAACAGCTTGTCAAGCTCATCCTTTATGGTTTGTTTTACTGACTAACTATCATGTAACTTGAGTTGAGGACACACTAACGCACAAAGCAGACATGTTGCTTCTTGTAACTGTCTGGTAGCAACACCACAACTCATGTCCTGTCTTATGAACCCTGGGGAGGCCAATCAAATCTCCTCCTTCCGCTCTGAAAATCTGCTCTGCTATCAGTGGCCGGAGGCTGTCAGTGACAAATCATCTCCTGTATCTGGAGTAGTCTCCATCTCATAAAGACACTAAGGGATTTGTCTCCATCTTCTCCTTTATGCCGGGTGACACGTTGTCATTTCAGGCTAGCAGGTGGCCCTTTGTCTGTGATGATCTACTGATTTTCTTCTTTCCTCCTCTGGCTTGACTTTCCTTTCTCCAACTTGTCGCTCCTGTTCTCTACTCATCATCGCCTGGAGAGAAGGTGGGATGAACAGCTGCAGCCAGCCAAGAGGCAAAACATTTTAAGTCAAACAGACGCAAAGAAAGAAAGAAAGGTGGAGGTGAAGACGGAGTCCCACTTTGACTGGCTGCTGAACTGTTGGTGCTGCATCCCTGAGGAGGTGCTGTTCTGTAAAAGCTTGTTGTCCTCTGTGACAGTGAAGACATCCAAATCCTTATCACCCTACTAGAGCACTGCGCTCTCAGAATGCAGGGTTCCTTGTGGTT
>JAVQJL010017332.1:0-11309 GCA_036024295.1 Nannoperca obscura | reverse complement strand
GCTTCTCTGTCATTTCTGACAGTAAGTGAAGAGTCCTTGGGTTCTGGACTGTTGGTCGGACAAAAGAAGCAGTCTGAAGATGTGACTTTGGCCTCTGGGAAATAGTGATGAGCAGTTTTTACTTTTTTCGACATTTTATAGACTAAATGGTGAAAATAATCTGCAGATTCACTGATGATGAAAATAATCGGTAGTTGCAGCCCAATTACAGTATTGAAATGTGTCCAGTAGCATAAGTTAGTAGTAACTGGCAGGGTAAGTTCCATGTCAATTAAAGTCATCAAACAGTTTGTTTTAAAAAAGTGTCAGTAATGATTAAATATTAAGGCTGTTTTGAGGGCATCGTTGTTCATAAAGAATTCAGCTTTAAATAAAAAGGTTCATATACTTAAAGCTGTAAAAAGTAGATAGAAAGATCAGCACACACCTGTTTCTTGAACTGTTGACACTCCTCAGGCGTCATTGTGTCGGCTTTGGCGATGAGGGGGATGATGTTAACCTTTTCATGTAACCGTTTCATAAATTCAATATCAAGGGGCTTGAGTCTGTGGAAGAAGCACAGGAGACGGTTTAAAGGTCAGTGTGTGCTCTGATGCAGGTAGAGCTGTAGGGCTGGGGGAAGCTTGGCTGACCTCAAACTTAACATCTGGATGGACCAATCAGCATTATAAATCTGTCTGGTTGGACTTTCTAATGCTATTATAGTGTTTTACTATTGTGTATTATTGCCGGTGTTGCCAGTACATACAGCTCTATCTGGACAAAGTGTATGTGATCACGTCTCCAAACTAGTCACAAAAGGGTTTGGATGAAAAGGATTTTGGGGGCCGATACCAAAGGTTTTTTGATTAAAGCTGCTAGTAGCTGACATTGGTCCCATGCCATGTAAAGCAATAGTTCAGCACTTAGGGAAATACATATTTTCTTTCTTTCCGTGAGTAAGACGACCAGATCCATACCATTCTCATGTCTGTGTGTGCAGAGCTGGACACAGGTTAGCTTAGCTTAGTTTAGCATTATGACTGGAAGCAGGGGAAAACCACAAGCCTGGCACTGTTCAAACTTCCCAACAAAAACAGCTAACAGATTTATTAAATATTTTAAAATGGCCCAAGAACCGGATTTACAAATACAACCAGGCTAATAACCTCCGTAGCCTGTGGCGTGAATTGCACTTGTTAAAAAGCCAAAGCTGGACTTCGTTTTAGTGCAACCTTGACACGCTTTTAAATACAGTCACACAGCTCCACGACAGGTGTGGGAAAACAATGAGCCCATATGGTGCTTTATATTTGCCAAGAGAGCCAACAAGGCTGTGGTCAGTAACCCACAGTGGGTCAGCTTGGGCCAACAGGCTCAACAGCAAAACACGCCTGGTGTGTGGAAACAGCCAGGCCACACGTGTGTGTGTGTGTTTGGCAGCAGCCAGAGCCAAGACACAGATGGGAATAATGGGGTCTCCAGGTCAGCGAGCTCAGGACAGATTATACCAATGTTATTCCTGCTCGGCAGCCTGGCAGGAGGCCACGGGCAGAGCCGGCTGGGTTAGGCCTGCTCAACTGCTGGCCAGCAGAGGAGCAACACTGAAACACAACGGCTGAAACCTGCAGCACTTTTGCTTTTTTCCTCCCATGTGTTCCATGATGAGCGGAGGGAAAAGACTCAAATCAGCCATCATACTGAAAGTCACTGACAGGTTCTTTAAGGTCAATTTGGGACATTTCTAAACCTAGTATCTCCTGTGGGGGGTTCCTTAAGGATCCATCCTATGCCCCGTCTTCATTTGCCCATGCATGAATCCTCTTAGTCATGACTATTTACTGCCAAAACCAAAAACTGTGTGATTCAAAGAATTAGGGGCTGCCTTTATCATCAGAAAATAGTTGGCCAGTAACTTTCTCCAGCTGAAGAAAGCCAAGACTCCCAAGACTAAATCCACAAAGTTTAAACTGGCTAAGTATTTTAAAGACACAGCCAAACAGCTTGGTGTCATTTTTTTATTCAAATGTCAGCTTTGAGAAGCAAATCAATTCAGACGTTAGTTCTAGTTTATTCCAGCTGCAAACAATGTCCAGAATCAAGTCTCTCCTCCTGCTTCTTCAGTGCATGCTCGATATGCTTGTTTTTACACAGCTGACTTTTTACTTCACCTTGAACACAACAGCGCTTTAGTCAACTTGTGTGGTTTTTAAATGTGCTGTACAAATCAAAACTAATTTTAACCTAAACAAAGTTTTTGTTCATTCATTTAGTTCCATTCCATGGTAAACACACGTCAACAGTCCCCTGGATTGGTTCACACAGTCTGAAATAAAGTTCTCAGGTTTCAACAGACATCTACATTTATGATGTAACAGATTACCAAGATGATTTTGGCACAAAGTTACCTGGCTACGCAACATTCACACAGCTAATAAGAATGAGTCAGCTCCACATGCAGTCAGCTTATTCTCATTTCCCAGAGTTCATAAAGTTCCCAATGATCTGTCCTTGCAAACAACCCGGAGCATTCCATCACAAATCAATCACTTTCTGAACTCACCCCTTTCGATTTGAACACATTTTTTCCGACAAATAAATCTATATGAGAGGGTGTTAGAATGAGGTTTCATTAACCAGAATAACTGTAGGAATAGCGGTTTAGGCGACAGGGGCCCTCAAAGTTGCCCCATATTGGAACCCCACCCCACCTAAAGACACATATCTTCTCCCAAAATGCCTCTGGACGCAGCTGGAGAAACCTGCAACTAATCAGAGCTACCAAACGTGTGACGCTGAGTGAACCCTGTAGGAAGTCTTCTTTCTTATCAGCAAAATGTTTAATGCTGACGTGATAGCAGATTCAGAACATCCACATCAGCACCAGCTATCTTGGTTGTTAATGAGAATGCCTCAACAGCGGTCCTCTGCACAGTCATCGTATCAAACCCGCCCATATCAGATAGTCTGATTGATCCGACCCAGGCAAATAAAACATGAGTTTGCAGATTTGTCTGGTTCCCAGGCTAGATTGTGGCAGTTTTGGAGTGTAACTCAAGGGTGTCATGTCAGGACCCTCATTCTAAAATCCAATCACTTTTGCATGATTTTAAAAACTACCTGAGAATTAATGACTCTAAAGCAGGCTTCCAATCTAAACCAGTTGTTTACCCTCCAATACAATAAATCTTTGAAACAAGCCTAAACTTACATTGCTATATTCAGGAAGTGGTTGGTGTGTAAAATAACTTTTAAAAATTCCATGACTTTCTAGAGATTCCATGACCATTAGGATCCCTGTAGTACCTACCCATGCCCAGACGGAGCGATGAAATACAGACAGCACTGCACTCTGTTGTCCGGCATCTGTCGTCTGTTGACCCGGGACTCGGAGTTGAGGTAATCCTCAAATTTGCTGTCGATGTAGTCGATGACCGGCTGCCAGCTGAGGACCACACGTTATTCACATCAATGTCGGGTACAAAGATACAATTATAGTATTATTACTATTATAGTAACTTATATTGACCAATGACCGGTGGTGAGCTCACCAGTTACTGTTGTCAACTGCATCACCAAAGCCGGGGGTGTCAACGATGGTGAGCAGAAGCTGTACACCTCCTTCCTTTACCAGAACCTTAGACTGTTCCACCTGCAGTGACAAAGGATGTCGACACAAACCGGTCAAAACATGAGCACACAGTTACAGAAGTACAGGATTCTGCATTTTAAACACGTGTGAGCCAGAAGGTCATTCTGGTTTATTTACAAAGTAAAAAAATGAAAGAATGAGTGTTGGAAACAGAAAATCAGTTGATGCTTTTACATGAACTCTTTACAGAATGATGAGATATGAAAAAGCAAGTAAGAACAAAGAAAAGCAAGCTTCTCACTGGAGGCAATGTGGCCCAACTGGAACAAACTAATTCTAGGTTGAAAATGATGCAACAAAGAACCACAGGCTCATATCACAAGTCCCTTCAAAAATTGTGGTTTTCTTGATGGATTTTTCTTTTCCATCCATTATTTACAATATTCAGTTATTGTACCATGCAGTCAATTCCTTCAACCTGTTAATGCTTAAAACACTTTTTCCCCCACATTTGATTGCTTGGCTGAGGTTCTGTGTGAGAGCTAGTGGCATTCATTTTCGTACAAAAAAAAGTTCACTTTTACATTTACTACTTGTTCAGTATTTGAAATAATTTATTTATTTTAGTCATACTTTCATTATTTAAAAAACTAAAATATCACATTGTAATCGCAGCTCTCACTTTGTGACACTAGTCAGACTTAAGACACCAAATTGAAAGGGCATGACATAAAATACCGTTCCTAAGGAGGCCATTGACCTCAGCTGCTACTTCTTTATTTACTCAGTGTACGTATGCAAATAAGCAAACCAATTAACCACAGTGAGCCAAAACTATTTTGCCACCATTTAGCACGCAATCTAAGATGTGAGAGCAGCGGACAGATGAAGAGCCTGGTGAACAAAGCCGCCTCGGAACACATCAGAAAGGCCAGAATGGCCGGCCTTTGATCAGCGCGGGGTCGAGACAGCACTCTTGATCAGCTGATGCGCTTTGATTTAATGAGCAGATCTGAACCAGACTTGTTCTGTCATTCTCTCATATGTGAGACGCAGAGCTCTCAGACTGAGTGAAGCATGAGAAACACCAGGTCCACACAGCAGACCAGACATTACAACACTCCCTAAAAGTAACTTCCTTGGTTAATATTTGCACATCCTGCACAAACTGTACAGCTCTTCATTTTCAGAAAATACATTTTACATTTCTTACTTTATAATATTTCTTCAGATTTTTATAGCTATTTTTCTTTTGTATTTGTATTGTTGACCTGCTTCTTTACAGTTGCTTTTATTTTATGCATTTACATTTTCCTCTACTATGTTTATGTACCAACATAAACAAAGCGCATTCCTTGTATTTGAAAACCTACTTGGCAATAAATCCAATTCTGAAACACGTGCCATGTATAACCTTTGATTTCTAGCATGAACATAGTACATTATTCTTATATATATATATATATATATATATATATATATATATATAGCTAGTGTCCCTGAGGGTAGGCCACATTTGAACTGAACTTCAGCTTAACTGAGCCGATGGCTTACACTTAAGTAGCACCGCAGAATGCCCATGGTATGCTTACTGACTGGCTCTACTCACAATACCACATGTTGGTTACACAGCAGAACCAAGGCCTCACAGCCAACCTCCTCAAGTAAGGAAAAGAGGGTCGAGGATCAGGTTGAACAATAGGAGGTTGGTGCTGAAAGTCTAACAGTAGGCAGGGAGGCTGCTTGGCTAAATGAATGAATTCTGTCCAGACTGTGTTTGGGTGTAGTAGTGGGCGATGTGGATAAAGTCTAAACATCAATGATTGTAATGTTCAGTGGAGACAGTGGTAACTTCAGTTGACTGTAACGATGGCCAACGCTTCACGACTCAGAGCTTCTCAACTAGTTTCTGTTCTCTGCTTCACTGCTCTCACTACTGCTGCTGAATGTTAGTGACGTTGGTGTGATTAACTCTTTGGCTGAGAGAGCTGTCAGAACTAGGATACTTAATGAAATGTTACTGTTAATGCTTTGAGTAACACCTGTGCTTTTCTTGCTATGACATGTCAAAATGCTGTGAGAAAGATCCATTTAGCTTAGGCAGCATAGAGCAAGCCTGTCTATGCTGGGTTGCTACTGGCTGGCTGCGGGTTTGCTGTCCTTGAGTGTTTGTTCAAACTGTGGTCCTTCACAATCCATCACACAGGCTGTTGCAGCACAAGATTCCCCAGCAAAGCTTTTATAGCAGACCCTTACCCCCGTGACCCCCAACCACTTACCAAAATCTGTCATGTACTGGAATCTATCATAGTCTGGGTGTCTTTAACCTGACCTCTGACCTTCAGAGTTGCTACTGGGATGCTGCACTGAGCGGACAGACAGTAATGCATGACTATCAGGCAGTGATTCATTTAGTGATTCATTCAATTGACAACAAGACCTTCAACAACAAACAATACATTTTATATACAAACTAGTGTAGCTAATGAAAGCTACTGCAAAGAGGCTGGAGCATACTGGGTCAGAAGGATCCACAATATTTCAAATACCTTTATAACCATGTGACTGAAGGCATGATGCCTGTGATACTACAAATGTCTGCAAATCTGCACAGGCTGATATAAATAGGAACATGTCATCTCATCTTACATAACTACACCACGTCTAAGATGGAGTTAAACGAGTAGGACTGCATAGTGGACAACCCTGCAGTGTCTCTTCTTCTTCTACTGTATAACAGGATGAGTCAAGCTACAGACATGCCTCTAAAGCAGACAGGCTGCTCACAGACAGTGAGCTCATGGGAAAAGGACCAACAACACTAGGCTACATACACCACGTCGCGGTGGGACACTAATGCAAGAAGTCACTTACACTTATCCAGTCACTTACTTGCAACTGGATGTGAACCACAGATTCACGTGTAACCCCTTTGTCACCAGGACAACCTGTGATAAAGTAAATATTAAAGTTCAGATGAAATGAAAAATGCCTTTTAAACCCCTTTAGATCACATCCCCGGTCAGAGTGTGCACCTACTTAACAATATATGTCAAAAACAATAAAATAGAAAAATTCAATTTCTTTGTATTCTTATTTTAAAGCTTCTAATAGTCCATTAATATTATAACATCCACCCATTAATCGAGCTAAGAGTCATTAGTTAGCTAGCTAGCGACAGCAGGGTACGGTCAAATCAAACTCCTCCCAACATTACGTCCCGCCTTCCAATCCAGTTTCACTGGAAAACACGCCGCAATACGCAAGCTTGACACTTTTAAAATGCTGCTTCATCTGGACTTTAAAAGAAATCTAATGACCACAAGGAATTTCAACAAAGACTCTAAAATGGGTAAAGTTCTGGTCTTTACCGTTTTCTCAAAATACTATACTACACTATATAAAATATATATATATATATATATATATATATATATATATAAATAAAAAAATAAAATAATAGAACAGTCTGAAACATACATTATGTTTAGACCTTACACAAATCAAGGTTCTTCTTTACTTTGATGTCATTCTGACACATTTATATTGTTTCATGGTATATACTGTCACATCGCCCAACCCTATTGTAGCCTGGCCAAAAATATTACAATAAAACTATTATTACAATACGTGGTGCTTACACAAAGGTAAACTCCATGATGTTTTTAGTTTGTACAGTTTTAATTTCAACATGTTGGTACTTTACTTGATGAGTGCATCCTGTTGTTCTTAAAGTGGCCCTGTTTAAAGCAGTCACAGCAGCAACACAGTTGACTGGAGTCATTCCTAATGGTGAAGCAGAACAGATCAAAAACTACTGATCAAAGTGAAGGGACAATCTTTCAAACAGTGCTGGCTGAGAATAATAGAGAGACGCTGTTCCTTTATATAAACTTCTACTTTGTCATATTATCTTGTTATTTTCATCACTAAAATTCCAAAGAAGAAGGAGCAAACGTCAGACACAAAAAGCAAGGCGTGCCTGTTCACTGGCAGGACAAGACTGAGCTCAGTGTGTAAAGCAGTTTGCTGGCTAATCACCAAGTCCCTGTCCTTGTATGCTCTCCAGCCTCACCAAGCCTTATTAACCGGGAACAACACAGACATCTGCACTGGTCTATCACCCAACAGTTAACACTCCCTCTCTCTGCCTGCCTCGTCATCTTCCTCCTTCATTAAAAAATAAATAAATAAAAAACAACAACAACAACAAAAAACAAATTGGATTGCGTTACGCACAGCATTCCTCAGGGTTTCATCACATTCTTTGGCGTGACTTGGGAAGAAAAAAAAAAACGTGGCCACAATTATTTGAAATGTAATTAGTTTGTGGTTCCTGGAGAGAGAAAAAGAAGAGCTCTCTGTTCTCCATATTTATTGTCCACACATGGTACATTTCATTTTAAGCATATATTTCAGCTCTTAATCTATTCCTATGGAAGTGGAAATCTCAAGGAATCCTCAAAGCCCCAGTTTGGAAGCCAACAGAAGTACACACACACACACGCGCATCGTCTAAATCGCATTTAAACTTTTAATAAGAGCTGAGGATAGTAATAGGCAAGTAAACAAATTGGAAGCAGCAGTGGGGCGAGGGCAGACAAAGCCCCTCAGTGTGTTGCCAGGGATTAGAGGAGATTTAGAGCAAAGTAGTGGATCACAAGGAACAGGTGAAGGAAGATCCTCATCATGCAGCTCATCCACTGCACACTCTCCCCAAACTGCACACTTCAGGCAGAGGACAGGAGCGGCCTGTTGGAGCTCCTTTACACCAACAGTATCACCTTTCACTCTTCAAAAGGAAGCTCAAACTAAACTATGCAGCTATGCACTCTATTTGAGGAAACTGCCAAACCCTTATCGTCTGCACCGTCACTGCAAATAGGATAGAACATCGCAGACTCTGGGCATAAACCACACGCCTCACATATACAGTATGACGCCTGGTAGCAACTTCATTCTTGGCTCAGTCACACCTGCAGCTTTATTGCTTGATTTAACATGACATGGACATAAAAGCCGTAACATTTGCTACAGTAAAGAGATGTCTGATAGGGGTTAGTTCGTAGGGCTGGGTACAGTTTAGAATTCAATTTCTGGTTCAGCTGGTCCAGTGTACGAGCTTAAACTGGGTGGATTTCACACAAACCGGCTAAACGGTCATTTGTCATTATTAAGACAGATTCATGTGGACAGGTTCAATGGAAACATCAGTCATGTGAGTTAAATGTTTGCTACGTCACAACTTATTCACTGAGAAGGCTGCAGGACCTGACGGTGCCTGTGCCTCTCAGCTTTGTGGAGTACTGCAGCATGTGTTCAGCATGAGCCCGAGTCTGCAGAGGGTCCCTGTGCTGTGGAAGACTTCCTGCCTGTTCCTGTTTCAAGACTCCACGCCCCAGTGGAGCCAAGGACTACAGACCTGTGGCACTGACCTCCCACAGCCCTGGAAAGACTCGTCCTGGAGCAGCTCTGGCCCCTGGTCCAAACATATTCGGACCCTCTACATTCTACACCCTCTATTTTCTACTGTTAAGTATAGTTTTTTCAATAACTTTATTGAGCATTGTAACTGTATCAAAAGGCAATTAACCTTCTGGGATTAATAAAGTATTTCTGATTCTGATTCTGAAACCACTTAAGTGCTGTAGCTCTTATGGAACTTGTTGCCAAGACACAGATGAGACTTTGCTCGGACCCTGAGAAAAAATAAGTCAAATTTAGTGTGTAAGATATTATAAGGATTGAAAAGACAAGAAAAAAGACAATATGCCCTATAGAGTGACTTGGCCAGATGTATGCTGGGACAGGCACCAGCTTCCCCTGACCCTGCAAGCAAAAATAAGTTATATAAAATGAGGAGAGGGTATAAAACATTTGAAATGTAGTTTTCATATTCTATTTTAAAGCTTACGTGTAGCTGGAATTCCAGAAACCAGCAGCAGCAGTGCTGCAGAGGAGAGTCAGCGTCTTCATTCTGACTACTGGACAGAAAACATTATCATCAAAAAAAAAGATAATATCTTTAAAGGCACAGTATATCATTACTGCCACCTGAGGTCTTTCAATCTAAACAGTAACAAAAGATGTAGTTTGATGATGTTGCGGAGTAGCGTGTGATCCTAGGAGTTGTTGTCTGTATTGTTAAACTACCACAATTGCCGATAAAAATTTATATCATGTGGCCATGGATGTATAAAGAGAACTGAACACGACTCAGGTAGAAATCATGTTTACAGTTGAGGAAATATATTAAAGCTTTATTCATGTTATGCTTAGTCTGTTAGTTTGTTGACATATGTCATTACTTATTTCAGTTGAATGAAATGTTAGTAAACATATTGTTAACTTGCTAACTTATCATTAGATGAGTTGACTACCCATACAGCTACATAGCTAACGCTATGTGGCGTTCAACGCGCTCATAAAGTTATTTTTTGTATGATTGGATAACAGTGCTGGGCTCGACACATAACATTAGTGTTAGGCGGGTGTGTGGAAAAACACGGAGTGTGGACCCACAAAGCAGAACGCGGACAGACAGATAGCTATGAGGCAATTGAGTTTGTTCACATGTGCCGGGGGGGGGCGACAAGGATGAGTGAGGTTGTGGGAGAAAGCCGTGTAGCCTAGGCCGCTTGAGCAGATTGGTGGTGGAGTGATGCGGCGGGTGATGGGGAACGGGCCGATGTAACGAGGGGAGAGCTTCTTGGACTCTGCCTGCAGTGTGATGTTTTTGGTCGACAACCAGACCCTCTGACCTGACCGGTAAGCTGGGGCCTCTACTCGGTGCAGGTCGGCCTGGCGTTTGGCTGCCAGAGATGACCGGAGCAGAGCGTTGCGGGTGGACCTCCATATCCTGCGACACCGGCAGAGGTGTCGTAGGTGTACCAAGGGGACCGCCAGCTCCTGTTCCTGGGAGGGAAACAGTGGGGGCTGATAGCCCAAGGAGGACTCGAATGGGGAAACACCCGTAGCTGTACTGACCAGGGAGTTGTGGGCGTATTCCACCCAGGCGAGGTGAGAGCTCCACGAGCCGGGGTTGGCATGAATGACGCAACGTCCTGGTTGGCCCGCTCCGTCTGGCCGTTGGATTGGGGATGGAAACCAAAGGAGAGACTCACCGCAGCCCCCAAACCGCGGCAGAACTCCCTCCACAGCCAAGAAATGAACTGAGGACCCGGGTCCAGCACAATGTCCGAGGGGATGCCATGCAGACGAAACACATGATTAGCAACCAAGTCTGCCGTCTCCCTAGCTGAAGGGAGTTTAGGCAGCGCCACTAGGTGAACTGCCTTGGAGAAGCGGTCAATAATAGTGGTTATAACTGTGTTACCTTGCGAGGGGGGCAGACCGGTCACGAAGTCCAGCGCAGTATGGGACCAGGGATGACCAGGGACAGGCAGAGGGTGGGACAAGCCCGAGGGAGGCTGGTGGGAGGTCTTGTCTGGCGCAGACTGCACAGGCAGCCACATAGGAGTGAGTGTCGGCCTCTATGGCAGGCCACCAGAAGCGCCGCTTGAGGAGGGACAAGGTGTGGCCCACACCAGAGTGGCAAGTGAAGCGGGAGGACTGCCCCCATTGAAGCACCTGTGAACGCACAGGATCAGGAACAAACAGTCTGTTAGGTGGACCAGTACCTGGATCTGGGTGGAGGCGCTGGGCTTCCCTGACCACTGCTTCGATCTCCCAGGCCACCGCTGCCACCACACAGGAGGGAGAGAGGATGGAATCAGGA
>JAVQJL010017331.1:0-13771 GCA_036024295.1 Nannoperca obscura | reverse complement strand
TATATATATAAACAAAACACAGTCCCATAATTAACAAAATTTGAACGGTACTTCCTACCTGTAAAGGGGAGAAATACACAGGAATGAGACGACACAGTGTTTCTGGCTTCACATCCAATGTATAATGTGTGATCCACCAGCAACATGCTCCCCCCACAGAACATACCCGGAAGTGCAGGCAAATCCTGAACATATCCATAGCAATGGAATGAACTATTAACTGATAATTACCCTTAAGGAAATAAATATTACAAGCCATTAGTACCCTTCCCAAAAACATGCATTTTTATATTTATTATTTTGTAGCACTGCAGGTTTTCACTCTGCTAGTTTTTGGTTTTCCCTGCGAACAAGCACTGATGGGCCTGATTGCCTGATAATTGTCAGCCTTGTCTCAAGCCCAGAAGGTTTTTAGTTCATGTGTTTCTCCCAGTCCGCTGCCAGTTCGTTTTGATCTTGTTAGTAGCCACAACTCTGCGCCTCCCGGTCAGAGAACTTTAAGTGTCCAGACCGTATGATTAGTTAAAATATTTTTTTTCTATAGTAGAGCATTTGTTCTTAGCTGTCTCTACAGCTTTTTGTTTTTGGAGTTCTGTGGTCTATCCTTGAATAAAAGATTTTCTGTTGCATATCATCCGCGTCTGAGTCCTCTATCAACCCGGCGTCCCGAGCCCTGACATTACGAACTGGCCAACATGGACTCAGCGGACGCCGAATCCTGGAAGAATGCCCTTCTCCACCGTCGGAGCCACCCGCCCCGATCACCGAGCAGATCCAGCCACCCAGATTGGCCGCTCCAGAAAAATTCTCCGGGGAAACAGGTGACTGCCGCCCATTCATTGTGCAGTGTGATCTACATTTCAAACTTAATCCGGCTGCCTTTTCCACCGAACAGGCCAAGGTGGTTTACATTATTTCACATCTGACCGGGCGAGCGGCCGCTTGGGCTACAGCGGAATGGATGAGGAACTCACCGGTCTGCAGTTCCCGGCCGGCATTTACGGACGCTTTTATGAAGATTTTTGATCATTCATCCCGTGGGCGAGACACGGCACGGGCTTTGGTGCACATTAAGCAGGGAAGACGCCGAGTATCGGATTACGCCATTGACTTCCGGACTCTGGCCACCAACAGTGGCTGTAATCCTCCCGCACAGATGGATGCCTTCCTGCATGGGTTGAGCAGCTCCATTAAAGATCAACTGGCTCCTTTGGAGCTACCAGATGACCTGGATGCTGTGATCGCCATGGCCGTGAGAATAGAAAATCGGCTGGCGGGCGACCAACCTGTAACTAGTATGTATAACAAGAGAAGGTACTACGTGCATGTGTATGTACAGGGTACCCCAACTTTTCTAGTCTGACATCACTCCCACTACTTACCTCTATAACAACAAATGATATAAAGAAACGAAACGAGACACCAGAGGAAGCTCTCTTCTCTGGAGTCTCTCATCGAATGGAAATCGAGTCTTGGAGTCACTGAATAGGCGAGAAGCCGTATTCTCAGAGCTGTTTCCTGAGTGGGAGTCGATAGAGCGTATCACTCTCGTCTCTTTCTCTGCGGCTTGCACCAGGTTGTTGTTGCAATCAGCAATCACTGTGATCTGTGAGAGAGGGAAAGCAGAGGGGAAAAATAAACCAAAAACACCCATACCATGTCCTGGCATGCAACATGCTGCTAGAAGAACATAAGACACAATCCACACCAGTGATGTTTTTCCATTTCACAAAACAGGTATGCAAGAGAGACAGTAGGAGGAAGGGGAATATACAGTCGTACAGTAGTAACAATTATAGCAACAACAGCAGGAACATGGGGGCAGCAGGTGCAACCACAGATCCAGACTCTACAGCGCCGGAGGCAGAAATAAAAAATAGAAGGAGAGAGAGAGGGGGAGAGAAAGCACACAGCTAGGGGAAGAAGGTGAATTAGTAACGAGCATTAATGGGATATGAGTGTGTACAGATGGAGAGGGAGAGGAGAGAGGAGCTCAGTGCATCATGGGAAGTCTCTCCCGGCAGTCTAGACCTATAGCAGCATAACTAAGGGGTGGCTCAGGGGTCACCTGAGTCAGCCCTCCTATAAGCTATATCAAAGAGTCTCTCTCTTGAATACGAGGAGGGCATCTGCCTCCTGTAAACAAACTGGAAGCTGGTTCCACATAACTTGATAGACCGCTCCAAGCTGTTTTCATCTGGTACGACGAAACTTGTTTGAGTTGTCAATTCATTTTAAAAAATGTACTGCACTACATGGCCAAATGTATGTGGACATCTTTATGGACATGTCTACATGTCATGTTGAAATGGGAAGAACACTGTCGTCTCAAAAATATTTTAAACCTGTTGTCCACATACATTTGGCCATATGGTGGCGTTGCATTCAATGTCTGACTTGTATATATAGTGAGTTATAGTGAGTGTATTTGCATGGTGAAGCTGGGTTGACTGTGTTTAACTGCACTACCATGAGGTGATAACGTAGATTTGACAAAAATTAAAGCTACTCTAATCAATGTTTTTATATTGATAATGGATTAAATGACTTAATACTAAAGGTGTCCCTCATGGTTACAAAGCCATAGAGATGTTTCTCCAGCTTTGCAGTTACTCTTTAGCTCTACTGAGCTTTGAAGCTATTGTTCAAACTCATTTGTTTTTGTCTGATGGGCCCCAGCGTTATTGTTTGCAACATCTGGCTAACACGTTAGATCCACTTTACAAAGGTGATTATATGTATTTCAGTGCTGTGTTTTCAAATGGTTCTGCTGCCACCAAGTGACAATGCAGTTTTAATGCATACTTAATGGTCACTGTGATTGATGAGTCAACTCCTACACAGTTCAACAGTCTGATTTATTTCTGTGCTGTATAGAAATGAGTGGAAACCAGTAGGAAAAACTCAGACCAAAGACTCGCTACCACTTGAAACTTGTCCACTTGTCGTTCTGCGGCGCTCTGAAAGCCGTCGTTGGGGCTTCCACGTGGCGACCACGAAGCCCCAACTGAGCGTTGTTAAATGAGGGCTGGGCTACGGAAGGCTTCCTATTTGTGTCACCGAGTGCTGCCCCTGTTGCAGAGGTGCTGAGGTTTGGGTTTTTTAACATTTTGAGTTGAAACCCAGTACTTACATTTAAAAGTGTGCTCCTGCTCAGCCGCTGGTGGCGGTGGGTTTGGGGACGGCATATTAAATCTTGGGATAGGTTCTGAATGATCCAGCCGTCGGGTCCTTCAAATTCTGGAGAAGGAGGACGTATTTCTCAGCTGCATTGTAAGGTGATGCATTCTGTCTTCAAATTCAGCCTTGAAGGATGATTTGGGAGCTTAATATTCCTGTTTTTAGATTTTTTTAGTTGCATTTTGTTCGGAGTCCAAGCAGCAGTCATAAGGACATGGTTTTGAAAGCAGCGGGTACATTGCTGATGTCAGTTGCAACGTTTGATACACAGTTGATTCATGTTGCTGCATTCCTTTCAGCTCACTTCCACCATGTGATCGAGCTGCTGAGGTTCAGACAGGGGACCCTCTCAGGGATCTTCCTCTCTGCAGGTGAGAGTACAGTGCAGTCACTGGTGTCACGCTGTCGGAGCTGCAGGAGTAGAAAGTAGCTGATGATGACCCATGTTTCTCTGGTCTACCACAGTGTTCCAGTTCTCCTACACAGCAGTGTTTGGAGCCTACACTGCCTTCATCTTCATCAGAACAGGTGAGGAATACTTGTCATGTATTTATGTGTGGTATTGAGGGCATTCTGGGATCAAGTTGTTACGTGTCAACATTTTATAAATCCAGTAAATGTGATCCTAGGGTACAACCAAGGTACGCCATTGGATTTGATTTATTAACACATGGAATCAAAGCTCCCTCTCTGAAGCGACATGGGAGAGAGTTAAACAAATAGGTCAGGTGTTTTTCTTTTTTCAGAAATGATTAATAAACAGCTCTTTTCTAACAATTATTCGGGGGCAGAAGCCACAGTGACGATGGCTGTTAACCACACAGCCAAGGTGGTCAAGATGGATATTCCACAGGACAAAGCCAAAAGAGAGCCAAAAGCCTCACACAGACATGAAACCCGTTGAGAGAATTCAGTGTGACTCACGCTTCCCGAGGATATCATTATCTGTCCATCCAGAATCAACGTCCATAACTCCATTTCAAAATCAGAGGAAAAAAGAGGCTTCAGAACTTGCCTGAGAATCACCAGGTTTTTAGATTTTCTTCATTATGAAAGTAATCCAGTGATAGTTGTCTGTACATACTTTAGGACACTGCAAGCAGGAACTGCTAATAGCTAATTCGGCATAATTTTAATGGTGCCAATTTGACTAAATGTAAACAAAAAAAGTCCCCCAGAGAAATAAATCCAGTCTGAATGAGGCTTTAGACTCCTGCGTGTCCTGTGTGGAGTTTGCATTTTCTCTTCATGCTCACTAGGCGTCCTCCATACGATACATATATAACCCCCATACAAAAACATGCAGAAGATTGCTCTTGAATGCCCTGTCCTTGACCAAGACAGGGCATGAGCACTTGGACTTGGTCGCCGGGGCGCCGAAAATAAGGACGACGACTGCTTCAGGCTGTCCTCGGGAGGAAGGACGGCATGGATGGGTTAAATGCAGAGGACAAATTCAGCATGGGACGCATCTCCATGTGTTGGGTGTTGCATGTCTGTAATAAAAGTGTGTTCTGTTCTAAAGGAAGGGCTAAATGCACACCTGAAGGAACATTACAGCAGGGCTCATGTCCTTTTTAATAGATGCATTGGGGTCATGCCATCACAAATTGTTTGTCATATTTGTTTGAGATTTCAGAGACGTTTAACAATGTTGGAACACCTCTCTTTCCACGGTGCACTCTGTTCAAATGACTCTGGTTCCTCCTTTGTTTTTGCCCCATACAGACAACACCTGCTACGTGGTGGTTACATGGTTACAGTTAGTCTGTATTAAGCTCATTTTACATCAATTGGGCTCACAGGTTGTACAGAACCACATAACTAACCAAACATCCTGTACCTGGTTGTGGATGAATCCACGGACCCTCACACCCCTGCTGTACTGCTGAGCAGGTGTTAATGTTTCCCTCTTCCTGTGTCTTACAGGTCACCTTGTGGGTCCGGTGCTCTGCCACTCCTTCTGTAATTACATGGGTTTCCCTGCCATCACCACAGCGTTGGAGCACCCCCACCGCCTCACCGTCCTCTCCTCCTACCTGCTGGGGGTCATCCTCTTCCTCCTCTTCCTCTTCCCCTTTACTGACCCCTCCTACTATGGCCTCCCCACACCAGTCTGCACCCTCACCTCCTACCCCAGCTCCCTCTGCCATCCCTGATTCCTGCCCCCACACACTGAGAAGCAGTTGAGGGTGTTTATTTATTTATTTTTTGCTAAGTTAGAGTTCAGGTCAGGTCCAGTTTGGGCCGACAGAGCTAACAGCCATGTGGGCTAAGTTGCCATGGAGAGGTGGGGAAATCTGTAGCCATTCTCTGCATTTACATGACATATTTCAGTTAATCAGCTGATGCTCTTATACAGAGTGACTCAGTTTATGCGGACAGGGGTTCATGCAGCTGGAAGTGAACCCAAGACCATCCAGTTCCAGGACAGCTTCTGCAACCTTTGGCCTGCGCTGGCTCCCTGATACGTGGTTTTAGTGTAGTTATAACGCTGAAGGGCAACTCCTCCTCAGACCCTCTTACGCTGATAGATCTCATTCATTTGTGATGATGTCATAATGTTTTCCACTCAGCCTGCCTCTGCTTTTTAAAAGATAATTCTAATTTATTACGACTTAGCTCTTTAATTTGTCAAAAGTAGCAGAGATCTGGAAAAAAGTGGCTTCACAACGGCCAGTCGGAAAGTTTGACGTACTGTATTAGTAGTAATTATGGTCATACCCTGGGGTTCAGCACTTCCTGGGTACCATACCTTTCTAGTGTATGGCGCCTCCAAATGTTTGTTTATGTTAAGAATTTACATTTAAAAAATCAATATCAGATGGTTGTAAACAATAAAATATTGATTGGTATTTGCTTAATAAATCCAGTATTAGGCAGGCTCTAACTGTTTGACCCTCCAATAAGATGGTTTAGATACTCTGGATAAAGTGGTGTGTTCACAACCTGCTTGACCATCTGACTGCTCATGTTTCACGCCACTTCTTAACCAATAGCCCAAACTATGAAACTAAGAGCAGAGTTGTAGAGCTCTACCAGATCGGTCTTCAGAGTATATGGTTTTGGGTCTGGTTAGGGCCGTGTGTAAAGCTTGGGGTCACATTGCCCTGGCTAGCTAACACTCAGTAATGAATGCAACAAGCAGAAAAAAAAAAGTTGGCAGTAAAAGTTGAGTTTGGTAGAATGTAAAAGAAGCGGGTACACACATGGTTTGGTTCCCGTACAGAACTCTACAAAGTCGTAATAAACCAGAATTATCCTGTTAATGCCTACTGAGCGTCTCCTGTCCTGAGTGAGACATCCCACGTTTAAATGGGTTGTTGGAGAAACAGTTTTTCCAGTGAAGACAGTGAGTCACAACCCTTGCTAAAAACTCAGCAAGCCTCATGGCTGAACTGCATTCTGGTCTATAGAGGCTCATAGAGATGTAGGCATCTTAGCCAGTAACCGTGCTGTAGCTGCACTGGCAGACAGGACCGGGAGTGAAGCCTTGGATTGATGTTGAAAGAAAACAACACATCTGTAGGGGTTTTTAAAGCTCTGGGCTCGATTTTAACAGTGACATTTGAGCTGCATTTCTTTCTAGATTTCAATTCACAGCAGGACTGCTGTTTAGAGAAACGTTCTGCTGGACTCGCTTAGTGTTCTGGGTGATATATTAATGCTCATTTATATACCTCTGCATGTTTCAGTCCTGGCAGTTTGTTTTGTTGGTGAACGTGGGTGATGGGATAATTTGGGGGTGGTGGGGGAGGTTGTCCAGTATGGACCAACACAAATGAGAGACTGGCTGTACATTCTCTAACAGTACGGGGTATTCTATTGTCCTTGGAGGTAAAACATGGTTCCTGAAGCAGTAGTGAAAGTGGGCTGCCATGACATGACAGAAGCACTGTTTGATCCTGTTACTAGTTGCGCCCCTCGTGGTGATGCTTCAAGCTAACACTCACTCTTAAATGATGTTAAGAGTCTGGTCACACCAGCATTCCTAACCTTTATCTTGTGGAGGCAAAGCCACTTTATGTATTGCTTTCATGTAAAGTTCAACTGCCTGTTTGTCAGGACTGACCTCTGACCTCAGCAGGCAACTGCCGCAGAGTCAGTGTCACTTGGTTTTACGCAAATTAATTAATTGCATATTTGGTTAGTTTCATTTGCACCACTGAAGACACTTTCCCCCTGTTTGGTTTTGTTAAACAGAACCCTGCTGTGTTAACCTGTTTAGTGCAGTTTGTTTGGGCTGAAGTGAAAGCTGTCAGTCAAACTCTGGTAAACAACTGAACGGAGGTCTTTTCCCTGATCCAGGCACAGCCACATCTGTTAAAAGTGCAGAGTTTTGTGCATCTTCTTTGTCTGTTTATCGAGTCCATTAAAAATAAAGAGTGACAAGGGGCTTCTTGGTACAGACCAAGTGAACCAGCTACCGGTATTATGCACTAAGTGCACCGACTTGGAGGGCATCTGCGTATGCAGACCCCTGATTGTAGAATAAAAGGGCGTGCGAGTCTGCAGCTGTCCACATTCTGTGGGACATATTTTCCAACACTGCAACTTCTGAATTTGAGTTTGTGTAGCCTTGGGTGTCTGGATTTGCGTCCTTTCACTGAGTATGTTTTGGTCTTAAAGCTGTTATTGTTATTGTATTGCTGATTGTTATATGTTGTCAACCTCCAGAGAGGATCTTTACTTAAAAAGTTTTCATATGCCAGTTTTATTCCAACATATCCATTATGAGCGTCTTGTCCATAGCAGCTTACAATCTCTAAAGCAATCACTATTATCACTATTTGGTTCTACAATTTCTCCAGCTGTCTTTTACACAGTGCAACTGTAGATAGCTGTGATTAGGCCTACTGCTGCCATGCTGTCACGCTTCAGTTATATGTTGCCTTTAATTGAAGGGAGTGTAAGATTCCAACACTCAGGTGTTTCATAGAGGCAGGAATGCTCCAACCACTACCTGTGCATGCTGTCACGACTAGGTGATAATCTGTGATAAGCACAGCAGCTGAAACGAGCCACCAGCACATGGCCTACTGAAAGGACAGCTCATTTATTTAGAACCTGGGTTTTAAGAGTTTTGACCATCATTTCCATCACTTCTGATAACATTTTACTCACTCACAAAGGAAGCTACAGAATTGCGTCTGATAGGACGGCAACACAAGCATTTAGACGGGTTTGAAGTCCACAGTTTAATCATTTATTTAAACCATTTATTTACATGAAACTGAACTTGACAAGTCTAAAAGTCTTGGCACTGAATTTGTGCTGACCTTACTGTGCTGTGTTCCAGACACTGCGCAGCAAACCGCCTTACTTCAAATGAGGAGTTTTCCATTTATGGTGTTGAATGACTTACTTTGCACATTGTTTGGTATCCCCCATTTTGCCTTGATGGTAATTTGTGACATTTCTGGCTGATGTGAATATGGAGCCATGTCTTTATTATGTTTTGTTTAACACTTGATGGCAGTAAGGTGCCAAGAAACATGCCAATGTGCCAACAAAGGTCGGGAAGAGGATGACTGCTAGATACTTAACATGGATGCAAACAATGCATAATATAGAACATAAAAAAGTCACTCCAAAGGGCCCATTTTAATGTAGAAAACAACAATTAGTTTAGTTTGACCTTAGTTTTCTGGAAAAATAAATCAGAGTAACAATACCCACTGGAGAACAAGGCACAACCTGTACACTTATTAATCAAAGTATATCCAAATTTGAATGGTAGATAAATGGAGGCTAAACACAGAAAGCCCTGAACTGGAATGATCTTGTACCCAGGACAGCTTATCTGGGGTCTTGAGTGTAAGCAGTACAGCAGTTTTGAAAGTCTTGCATTAGCTTTAAATCAAGGTTGAACAACAAAGTACTTAGTGCAAGATAAAGTATGAAAGAACAGCTGGATTTATCACTTTGAGATTCATTTTCACTTCCAGGTTAGTGGTTTAGGTAATCTGGTTAAACAGTGGACTTTAAACCTGATAGCACTTACAGTAGTTTGCACTAGACTTCTGAGATCTTGTAATATTCTCATTCTCTAAAGGGAATATTCGGGTGCATCGTCGGCTTTTTTCTCTGAAAGAATGTTATTCGATTTTGCTGATGGAGGGATTGGCACAACCAGTGTACTGTAGAAGTAGATGACCGTGTCTTCATCGGAGCAGAGCGATTGACTAGATAACCTCTCACTCCACTTGTTGAACCTTTCCTAGCTTACAGTGATGATGCTTTTGAGAGTGACAAAAAGAACTCAAAATGGCAAAACCACTAAGCTATACTCATACTCAACTCATACTGTGAAGAAGAAGTGGGCTGCTTGGGTCTTTAGCAATAAATCCTATATGTGGGGACGTTTATGAGAATGAGCCAGTAAAGCATTCTGTGGATGAAACGGCCGTGTATGTATAGTAATTATTTTTTTTAAGTTTACAAACCCTTGGCAGGTAGTGACCTCGGACAAGCGAAAGTCTTGTGATGTGAGTTGTTACCTACCTGAAACTGCCAGCAGAGGACGTCAGAGCACTTTGACAGAGGCGGAGCTGCTGTGCACTCACTGCATTCCATTCTGACATTAGTCATCCGTCACTGGAAAACCAATTAACTCTAACTTAATTTCCCTTTAGCTTCTACACAATTATGTCCCTATAGAGGAGATGGATGCAGAGAGGAGGAACCCTGTGGTGAGACTCACTGATGTTAGATTCCTGTTAAAAAGTTCCTTCTGCCTCCCACGTGGTTCTCACTGCTCCTCCATCTGCTGCCTGTAAATGATGAGCATTTCATTGCTATACTACAGATTCAGTAGCTTTTTACCACAACAAGACATGGCTATCTTCACTGGAGAGTTTTTGTGATGCAAGTTCTTAAAAAATTGCTACATGTATTGTAAAGTGATTTTAAATAGGTTTGAAAATCATGTGTATAGCCAATTACATGTAATTATAGCATCTTGAAAGTAGTTCGGATGCCATGTATCTTTCTTGTCTTTTTTTTTCTTCTTTTTTCATTTCAGTGAAACTGAGTTTTAGATCTTGGCCTCTAGTTTCACAGTTGTGAACTTGCAGTGACTGGTGGTAATGTGGTGGTGGTGTGAGTCACTCCTCTTATGGAAGTGTGATGAATATTCTGCCTAATCTCTGGTCATCTGCAGAGCCTTGGAGAGGATGCACAAACACACAGACCCTATAGTATCCTGAGACTGATATATGTGAAAAACAAAATAAACCTGCTGTTACTATATGATAAATTCAAACCGAAGCAGCTGCAAAAAAACTAAAAGGTAAACAATGGAATGTGTCATGTTTACGTTGTAACCGAAACTGGCAACATTCGGATGTTAAAGTGACCCTAGGAAGCTAGCTAACTTAAAACAACAACAATATGTTTGGAAAAGACTTTAAGAATCAAATTGGTGGAAGCTGCATTCTTCCTGAGTTTGTGGTCAGAAAAGTGTGGTTAAGACAAACTAGATAGAACATGCTGCAGCATGGTTTTCCACCATCTGTCAGCGGAGCTAGCCGAGGCAGGCTTCAATACGACACGAGAAAGAGTAGACGCGTCATTATAGAATGTAGACATTAGTCTCATCTAGCTGAGCGTGTGAAGCGTTTAGGCTTAGGTTGAGCCACAGTTTGTCCACCAGAGAGCGCTGACAAGTTGATTTTTACACTGTAAAGTGCCCCACTCAGTGTGTACCTTGGCAACTATTAAAAAAACAAATGTAGGGGATCCACATGAAGCTTGTTTGCTTACGTTATGTGTTTTGTGAATTACTATCGGCAGATTTTTTAAATCTCCCACATATTGATATAAGTATCGGCCTCAAAAGTCCAGTGTCAGTTGGGTTATAATGCGGATCATTCTTTTTTATGTAGTTCCTCCTTGTGTGCTCTGCATGTACCACTGCTGGTGCCACCACATACCACCAGCACATACTGCTGTGGAACACTTTCGTGAAACTAAAGGCCCATTTGTTGTTTTCAGCCTTTCGTTCTCATGTGCTGGGGACGGATTATTGTGTAGTTTTTTATGTGGATGTTTTTTTTAAATTGAGATGTTTTCAAATGCTACACAGCTTTAATTTAAAAAAAAATGAAATTACATCAATCAAATAATCATGAACAATTTTGATTTTATTTCACTTTATCTGAATATTTTTCAGAAATTTCTCTTGTGTTCGAAGATGTTTTACATACACAGCAAAACCCAACATTAACCAAAATGACCTTTTACATTCATTGCTTAGTCTACACAGGAACACTGAACCCACCAGTAGAACCCAAACTCTCATTTAACAGTTTGACAGACTGATGAGCGAGAAGTTCCGCAGTCTGTTCCGTCTCACTTGTGGGACTCTAAATGTTCAAAACAGAAACACCACATGCAACACAAAACATCAAAGAAAGAAAGCAAGCAACTGGATCCAATTCACAGCTGTGCTGTGTATAACTGGAAGCATTCCACGCACGAAAGAACGGCTTTAGAAATCTCCCACAACCTCCTCTGCCTATTAAGTGAGTCCATGCTGAACCGAAGGCTGGCAAACTAATATATATGTGCTGTGGTTTCTCTTTGGAGCACTGTTTTCGAAAGGGACACAATCACTTTGTGCAGATTTAAAACGCATTTCTTCCCTAATCCTGATAAGAAACTCTGACAATTTGAAGGTTGATTGACTTTATAGATTGAATCACATGTTGCTAGCTGTTCTGTGTCGAGCTTCATGTTATCTGCTGGTGCTAGGAATTTCAATGTCCCATCCTTTTCCTGTTACAAGGGGCACACCAGCGTTTCCCTCTGTCCCCTTGACTTTTTGTTGTATCCACTGAGCCCTTTGCTCAAGCTGTCCCCCAATCAACTAATCCAAATATCTTCACTTTGTTATTTTCATTGTAGCAAACTGTGTGATCATGCATTGCTCCACCACACAGGCCAGAAACTCTCCACATATGAATTGCACTCGGAGTACCTTTACCTTTATCTTTGCTGCTGTGAAAACACTTCACGCTTTTCCCCAAATAGTGTCATCACCCAACGATGACACATCAGTATTTGTTGTTGAACATGCAGATCCTGCACATCTGTAATAATATGCAGAGAGCAGCATTGACAGAGACTGCAGTCTATTTTTGCAAAGCTTTAGCAGCTCTGTTATTTTAATATACAACACCCAGAGGAAGAATAAGTTCAAATGTGCATTTTCAGAACTTGTGAAATATCAATAGCGAGTCAACTGGTGAAACAGATCTCCACAGATGTTTATATTGAGCACTATATTTTGAAATCAGATCTATTTTGGTGAGAGGAACAGATATGTGCATGTATTTTATGCTCACTGTGTCACACTTGTACAATTCAAGTTAAAGACTACAGACCCGTGTTTTAGTACGACAATCTTTAACAGAAACTTTGGAATCACTTAATTATCTATTTGTAAATAAATGATGTCCTTTTCTACACCGCTGAGTCTGTGCTGTTATTAATGCCTCATTAAACACACAGGATGTATTAATAGTTCTTCTTTTCTCATGATCTGGCAATAAACCATTTCTTTCCTGTTTCATTTAGGGCTTGTACAAAGTCTTGAAAGTTTGGAGAATGCTTAATTTTATGTTTTCAAGGTTAGGGATATGCTTGAATTTTAATATACTCCTTGAAAAATGCTTGATTTTTCAACATAATCTGGTGTTTTATCTAAACAAACCAAACATATTAGAAACATTTGAAATGAAAATGATTTGTTTGTGGTCTCCTGGTATTTATAGTAACAATTTTGATGTGATAAAGGCTTTGAGAGTCTGGAAATGTTTGTTTAGGTTCTTGAAAGTGCTAGAAATGTACTCTTAAAGCTGTACGAACCCTGTTCTTTATACTGTGATGTGCTTTAAGATACACAGCTTCATTTTGCTATAGATACAATTATATATTTTAAAAACGTGTCAAAAGGAAAAGACATGCATTGATACTTTTAGACAATTATGTTTAATTTCATTCCCCAGTGGAAAGTGTTTCTTTTGAATTGCTCAAAGAACCAATCACAATGCGGTTACATGGAGAGGCAAGAAGAATCTTTAATGGAAAATTCCAAACTTAAGGAGGCCACTACAGTGTTTTAGACTATTTAAGTAGGAACTTATAATGTCCCATGGTGCATCACATACATTATGAAGGTCTTGTACCATGGCGGCGCGTGCACACGCTGTGGCTTCTCTCACCGACGAGACAGTGTTTGTGTTTTTTCTGTGTTTTTCGTACATCAGTTGTGGTCTGATCATCAGTCGTGTTTTTTCCTGTGTTTTTCGTACATCACTCGTGGTGTTCTTGTACGTTTTCGTCAAGTCTTCCTGTCATAAAGCGGACATGCAGTCGAGAGGTTCTGCTCAATGTCAACAGAGCCGCATTTATTAAGTTGAGGTCCACGGACGCAGAGGAACTACGAGACTGCGGGCTGCTCCGGAGGCCTGTACCATCACCGACCCCCAGTCCTGCACCTCGCCCACACTGAGGCGAGACAAGCGGTGTGAGAGGAAGCAGAAGTGGGTTACACATGGAGGTACCCGAGCTAGGCTAGCGGCTAGCC
>JAVQJL010017319.1:0-10866 GCA_036024295.1 Nannoperca obscura | reverse complement strand
GGCTTTCATATGTCTTGCACTGAGGAGAGGCTTCCGTCGGCCACTCTGCCATAAAGCCCCGACTGGTGGAGGGCTGCAGTGATAGTTGACTTTGTGGAACTTTCTCCCATCTCCCTACTGCATTTCTGGAGCTCAGCCACAGTGATCTATGGGTTCTTCTTTACCTCTCTCACCAAGGCTCTTCTCCTACGATTGCTCAGTTTGGCTGGACGGCCAGTCTAGGAAGAGTTCTGGTCGTCCCAAACTTCTTCCATTTAAGGATTATGGAGGCCATTGTGCTCTTAGAAAACTTGAGTGCTGCAGAAATTCTTTTGTAACCTTGGCCAGATCTGTGCCTTGCCACAATTCTGTCTCTGAGCTCCTTGGGCAGTTCCTTCGACCTCATGATTCTCAATTGCTCTGACATGCACTGTGAGCTGTAAGATCTTATATAGACAGGTGTGTGCCTTTCCTAATCATGTCCAATCAGTTTAATTAAACACAGCTGGACTCCAATGAAGGAGTAGAATCATCTCAAGGAGGATCAGAAGAAATGGACAGCATGTGAGTTAAATATGAGTGTCATATCAAAGGGTCTAAATACATATGACCATGTGATATTTCAGTTTTTCTTTAATAAATTTACAAAAATTTCTACATTTCAGTTTTTTTCTGTCAAGATGGGGTAATGAGAAATACAATGAACCTTTTCAATTTTAGCAAATGGCTGCAATAAAACAAAGAGTGAAAATTTTAAAAGGCTCTGAATCCATTCCGTACCCACTTTACACACGGGCCAGTACCTTGCCGCGCAACAACCATTGGACTTCCATATGGAGCAATAAGGCTTTATGCTCCGCTCCCATTTCTTCACACAAAGACGCACATTTTTCACAGGTCATGTATTTCCAAAGTTTACAATGCGCACAACATCGTCCAACACAGGAACCAGGTCTGCTGATAAAGTTTTGGCAACGAGGGCCTCACGGTGTAAAAAACAGTGCGTAACAATCACTTCTGGATTTCTTTCCTTCACTCTTCTTACAAAGCCTTTGGTGGGCCCAACCATAGCTGCGGCTATGGAGCCGGAAAACAGTGTTGTTTTCCCACGTAAGTCCTCCTTGTTCAAGATATCCTGATGTGACCCTAAAAACTTCGTCTTCTGATGTTTTGTCTGGCAATGCCTTGCAAAATAAGAAGTTTTCTCTGATGGTGTCTCCATCCACAAAACGCACATTGGCCAAGAGTTGAACATGTCCACTAATATCGTGGACTCGTCAAGTTGCAATGCAAATTTCTCACTGATCCGTATCTTTTCCAAAACAACACTTTCGATGTCTGCAGACATGTCATTAATACATATGGCTATTGTGTTATCTGAGAGTCGGACTTTAGCTGTAAAAAAGGCCAATCTTTATCATTCTATTTTGTTTGTGTTTATCAGTTTCTAATGGTTATTTCAGCTGTCAGTCCTATGCCGTAGTCCTCCTATCACATTGTACTCTCCTGGCAGTTCGGCCCACCCCTTGTCGTAACGTCTCATCCGGATTGGGAGAAAGTGAAACTTACAGACGGAGAGCATGGTATTCGTTCGGCTGCTGTAGTTATTTCAAAGTGTTGTGCGTGCATAAAGAATGTGTTTTTTTATTGAGATATGTATGATGTTACTGCAACCCCATGTTGTATATAAGAATGTCCGTTATTTCATATAATAATACTTCTGTGGCCGCTAGCTTACTCTGATGTTAGCCAGTGAAGACTGTACTGTTGAACTGCATGCATTTTATGTCCGTGGTTAATGCTATGTTTAAATGTTACTGGTGATTGTTGCTTATATTTCTATTACAGAAATTACTGGTTGTTCTGGTGATATTTTAATATTGAGTTACTGTTATAGATATTGCATGAAAGCTTCCCGACTTTCTACTGTAACATATCTACGTATGTGTATCTTTATATTTGACAATGGTTATTTCTTTTCAGAACCACATATTAATGCACTTTGGAAAGCTAGTGGGTGTGCGCATAGGTGTGCGTGGATCCTGTAATCTGAGAATTCACAGCTCTTCACTTTTTCCACATTTTGTTATGTCATTACAGTCATGTTATGTTATTACAGTCTTATTCCAAAAGAAAATAATTTATTTTTGTCCTCAACATTCTACACACAATACACACACGTTTATATACTTGTACAAGTTTTTTTTTTGATTTTTGCAAATATATTACAAATAAAAAAAACTAAGAAATAGCATGTACATAAGTAATCACAGCCTTTGCCATAAAGCTCAACATTTAGCTCAGGTGCATCCTGTTTCCACTGATCATCCTTGAGAGTCCACCTGTGGTAAATGCAGTTGATTGGACATGATTTGGAAAAGCACACACCTGTCTATATAAGGTCCCACACTTGACAGTGCATGTCAGAGCACAAACCAAGCATGAAGTCAAAGGAATTATCTCGAGGCACAAACCTGGGGAAGGGTACCGAAAAATATCTTCTGTCTTGAAGGTCCCAATGAGCACAGTGGCCTCCATCATCTGTAAATGGAAGAAGTCCGGAACCACCAGGACTCTTCCTAGAGCTTGCCAGCCGTCTAAACTGAGCGATCAGGGGAGAAGGGCCCTGGTCAGGGAGGTGACCAAGAACCCGATGGTCACTCTGTCAGAGCTACAGCATTCCTCTGTGGAGAGAGGAGAACCTTCCAGAAGACAACCATCTCTGCAGCAATCCACCAATCAGGCCTGTATGTTAGATGGCCAGACGGAAGCCACTCCTTAGTAAAAAGCACATGGCAGCCCTCCTGGAGTTTGCCAAAATGCACCTGTAAAATATACTAGCTTGTGCTAGTATGTTAGGGGGTTTCGTTGTAGGAGTCTTTCCGGGTTATTCGATTAACGCCATGGGTGTGCGGTCAGGCACAATGAGACACCAGGAGAGCAAGTCATCTTAATGTGTGTTTTATTTGGAGCCAGGATGGGTAGGCAGGGCAGCTGACACCAATCGATGCTGGTTTTCTGTCTAAACAGAACATGTGCCACAGGTTAATAATAGCTAGTCAAATAGCATAAATTATAAGATGCAGTACAACTGCCTGACTAAGGTACAAAGATATACAAAGAAACGATTATTTGGCCTTAACCCAAACCACATATCAAACAATATAGAAACAATATACATAAGAACAAAGGAACTCACTTTCTCACTCAGCAAACAAATTGCTGCCAGCGGGCCCAGGGTTAGGATCCAGGAAGTGCAAAGGGATCACACCTGACTCTGATCCTCCATTTATTGCGGATCAGACAAGGCCCCTCCCCCCACTTCCTGCTCCCCTGCACACAGCTCCTCCTCTTAACCGGCTCTTCACAACAGAGTAACTAGGCATACTTTATTATCAATAAAGCTTTTAATTAGCAAATAAAGCACACCATTAAAACAATGAATACATATTTAGAAACAGACACACACACAGCCAAATTTAACAAATCAACACACCTTGACATGCTATTATTAAAGATTGTGTCATGCATTTTTAGATTTCAGGAGACAATTAGCTAGCATCAAACTAGGCAACTAATTGTGTTGTGAGTATTTCTAATAGTAAATTGTGCTGCTTATGTTAAAATGACCCTAATTTTCTGCTCTGGCTAGTTGACAGATGTTAAAATACAGTAAGAGTAATGCAACATTAACGTAAAGCCTAAGGTAATTAGCTAAATTTAGGCTAGCTAGCCTATAACATTATTCCAAATCAAGAAGACTGCTTAGTGGTAAATTTCCCCTAGCTGTCAACAATAAATGATAAAGACAAACAGCTACAGTCTAACCCAAGCCATAGGGATACGAAAAACAACATGTCATTACACATTCATTAATGTGTTATAATGTTACCATTCACATTAAACAATGTTACCATTGGATCATGCCAAATATATTCATGTGTCAAACCGTCCTCAAGGTGGTCCTATTAAATATATGACAATCATATGAATGGACTCACCTCCAGGTATTACAGCAGACGTCTGGCCAGGGTATTCCACTGGAAATGTCCAGTCTTTTAAACTCTGGCCATGCTCCATCGAGGAATGCTGTATTGTCAATCTTGTTTTTAAATGACTGTAGTTTGAGGTTCCTTGATGTCATCACATAATATATCTAAACCAGAGTGCAGCAGCTAAAAACAGATCAATGACCAATCTTGGAGTTGTGATCCACACACATTAGATGAAGAAAAAAGAAGTCTTGATTTAGTCAAAATCATAAGGAAAAAAAATGGAATAGTGACAGAATCAACTCAAAACTGTGTGCCAGTCATTTTATTATTAATACAACCTATAAAGAAACATTCAACATCTTTCACACACACAGGAAAGCCGTACAGAGCGGCTGTCAAACTAGAAGACTATGGAGAGCAAATGTGTGAGTCCTCCATTCCCATACTGCCTCCCCTTTTCGTTAGCAATGTGTTTTTTTCTCTTTTTTTTCTTTTTTTCCTCTTTATTTCCAGCGACCGCCAACCTTTCCTTTGCCATGGACCTTCTTACTGTAGGAGGGAGAGAGGATGAAAGAGAAGGAAATTCATTATAAAAACATCCAAACAGCAGATATGCAGTTTATCACATTTTGTATAACTCACAATTTCTGAGCATGTTGGATTCTGTTCAGCAGCACGATGATCTGCAGGTAAACAAACAACAGGGTTGAATTACAAAAGAACTACGAGCAAGTACAATGTATATGCAGTAGCTAAGATACACTAGATCATTACATACTGATCGTTATATATATTAGCAACTAGGGCTGCAACCGATTATTTGCAGGATTGATGAATTACTTATTAATTAATTAATTATTATTACTTTTTTGAATATTTATATAATTGTCAGTTAAACAATTATCATAGCCCAAGCTGACCTATTGAAATTGTTAGTTTTTTCCAAGCAAGAGTAAAAAACCCAAAGATCTTTAATTAACAGTCATATTAAACAGGTAAAAAGCCTAGTTTTGCTTGATAAAGCACTTAATTACCTATTAATCAATTATCAAGCTTTTTGTTGATTCATTTTTTTCTCAATCAGCCGAACTCAGTGAATCCAG
Source organism: Nannoperca obscura (assembly GCA_036024295.1). Lineage (NCBI taxonomy): Eukaryota > Metazoa > Chordata > Actinopteri > Centrarchiformes > Percichthyidae > Nannoperca > Nannoperca obscura. The sequence goes on along the minus strand of JAVQJL010017319.1, from coordinate 5,789 downwards.
CTAGATAGTTCACTCCTGATTTTATCTCCTGAATATTTCTGTTTGCAAAAACAGTAGTACCTCATATTTCTGGTGCTTCATGTGCTCCATGAAGTCAAACTTCTCAGACTCCAGCTGGTAGATCCAGTTCCACATCTCCTGGGCCCGTTGCCTTGGAAACACATGGACAATGTACAAATGCAGCAAATTTAGAAAGGATTTGGACCTGTTCATTTATGTTTTTTAATATTCAAATATGGGTCTCCACAGCTTGTCACCAAGCCTGCTACTTAGTCAGTCTGTTTAGATTGTAATCCATGAATTTGATTGGCCAGTGGGTCTTGCTTGACATTTTAAATGCAACTGACTATCTGCTAAACCCAGCCACTGTAAATTATTATGTTTTGTTGCAGTTTACAGTGATAATGATGGCCGACCTATTCCAGCATTCAGCTTTTTTTGGCTGAAATGACAAATGTTGCTAGTATATTTATCAGCTGTTGCTAGCTAGCTATTTACTTAATGAGTAGCCAAGGTGGAAAATACTACCTCTGGCTGGCTTTTTAATGTTTCGAATTGACTTGTAAAATGAGAACCCAGTAAGAGTGTTTTTAAATATCCCCTTGATGGCCACATAAATTATTGTGTGCTAAAAGTGTGGGAGATAATAATCAATGTTGTTGCATGGTGCAGGCTGTTATGGCTGGATGAACAAGGACTAGTAGAGGCACCTAGTAAAAGTACATTGAATACTGATTTTAAAAAAACAAGAAAAGCTGCGAACAGACATGATTGTTTATTAATTCAAGAATATCAAGCCTTTGGGGAGATTGGAATCACCTAAAATAAGAATTTCAATAATAAGAAAAACATTGGTGTCTGTCAAGATGTGAGAAATGGGCTGTCAGTCAACAAGTGGTGCCATGCTTTAAGGTCCAAAGAAGAAGGAGTAATAGACGTGTATTCAAGTAGAGACCTGTACACTTCATGAACAGACCCGTGTTTGCTATAACTGTTGATTCTTCAGTAAACTCGATTTACATTTGAACTCTTTTGGACTCAGTTGATTGTAGTTTATTAACAGTGTGGTGAGAATCCGAGGAACATCTGGCAAGTCTTTGAGATTTTGCCACTGCAAAAGGTTAAGTCTAAAACTAAATGTCCCAGGCAAAAAGCATTGTAATGAGTTTGGCTTGGTTTGTTGGTGTGTAGATTGTCACAAACTCAAAAGAGCCGGACAGAGTAGCTAAAGTATATCACTGTGATATACGCAGTAGGTTAGCATCCAGTACCTGCTTACATACGATGAAGAAATACTACACTGTGGAAGTGCTATCGTGCACAGGAATGCTTTAAACATAACCTGTAAGCAAAGTAAGAAATACGGCTTGGAAGTAATGCTGGGCTAGTTTGCTTCTGAGTTAGTAAGTTAGTTAGCTGGATAAGCTAATGTTTGAAGTTTACATAACAGCAAACAAATGAATTCCTTACACTTTTGTTATTGTATTTGTGATTTTGAAACCACCCTCCAAACTCTTTAGATATTCAAAATTGCTTTTACTACAGCCCTATGCAACATGTTAGGTGGAGGGATTTAGCAAACAGTCATTTGGTAAATGTCATCTCAAATCCATCCTTGCTTTTTGTTTAAATTAAGTTACTTGTTTAAATAAATAGGATATAAATCTAGACATTAATTTCAGGTTTTCAATACCCAGAGTAAAGCTGCTGTAACGGTGCAATGGTGATCATTGGTTAGCTATCTGAAATACAGGACAAGGAGACTCACCTGAGCCCATCCTCCCTCAAAGTGTCGATGGCTAGCGGCTGCCGTCTCTCACCCAGAGTCTTCTTCTTGATCTCTTTGCCCGTTAGGCGCTTTCCCCTCCTCGACTCAGCCTGGCAGAGAACACACACAATCATCCTATGTATCATCACCTCCTCATCATCATTGTTATCATCACCTCTACTGATAACAGAAGCTGTCTGACCTTGGCCAAGAAGCCACCAAAGTTCGCTCCCATGCCAGACAGCACTTTCTTCTTCTTGGCCTCATCATCAGCCTTCTTCTTGGCTTCCTCTTCCTCTTTTCTGTGACGTTCCTCCTGACAGATGAAGAAGGATGGAGTGATATAGTGGTTTCACATAATTTGAGAAAATAGAGAAACAATTGTATTTACATTAATACATTTAGTCATTCAATATGAACATTTTATGATTTGAAACTAGGCCAGTGTATCCTTGAGATACAACTTACAGAGCCTATTTGAGCTTGTTTACAGCCTAGGTAAAGTATATAACTGTGTAGGCTGGGTGATAAATTTGTATATTTGTGTGTGAATATGAGTTTGTGTGTTACCGCAATCCTGTTCTGTCTGTCCTTCTCCTTCTCTGCTCTAACCCTCTGGATCTCAGCTCTTTCTGACCGGCGATGCTCCTAATGGAAACAAAGCAAAAAAAGTTATAAAACTTTTTAATGCAATTTATTAAACATTGAGCTTTATTTGGATATAAAAACATATATTAAATCACATTACAGAGGAGACTTTTGTACCTTCTTATTTTTTTATGTATTCAAACAAACAGTCCTGAAGTATTATCAGCTAAATGTAGTTATATATCAATAGTATTCATTCATGCCCCCTGTGACTGATATATAATTAAATATGACACTATTGGAGGATCCCCAACCCCTAGGCCAGCATAAATCTGAGGGGTCATGAGAGGATTAAAGGGGTAGTAAAGAAGAAAAAACAAAGTTCTGATACACACATCTGTATTCATTTTTGTACTTTTCTCTAATGTTTGCTTTTTCTGTAAAATTATGAAGAGTTTGATGTCTTTGGGAGTGGATCAGTTATTTAATCAGTTATTTGTCTAGAGGGGAAATGTGTCTTTGGTGGAACTATATCTAACTACTACTTTCCTCCATAAAGTACACTAAAACTATGTTATCATGTGGATCAGGTATTCAGTGTCCCATTCATGTTTCTTCACAGATCTTTCTAAGTAAGTGAACTCACAATTCGGTCCTTGAGGCCAATAAGTTCTTCCTCATCCTTCTTCCTCTGCTCAAAGTGGACGTCAATCAGAGTATGCAGCTCCAGTAAGTCTTTTTCCATACGCTTTCTGTGGATGTCCTGATGGAACAAGGATGCTTTTTTTTCAAGTTTCTGCAGAACTGTTTAGGCATGCTACAGTTGAAACTAATTCTTTTTACCACTGATACATCTGCTGTGTAATACAGGCTTCTATCATGTAAAGCCCAATTTCTTGTCTGTATGGCTCTGAGAAAATGGAAACCTCAATGAAAATGTTCTATGCCTGGCTCGATCAACAAGCAGCATTTCAGTCCTCTGGGTATCAAAATGTAAGAAGGTGCTACATATTCAATGATGGACTTAAGACAAGCAGTTTTCTAGCTTCACAAGCTGGAAGGGGTCATTATCTGTTACAGGAAGATAGATTTGTGTGTCATTGACATACAAATGAGAATATATGTTTTGTTTTTAGAAGATGTGACCAGGTTACAGACCGAACAAAAATGGTCTAATTACTGATCCCTGTGGAACACCATATTTGACCGTATCATAGGAAAATATAGTCACTTTGTGTTATGTCACTCAGATTTGAGCTGAACCAAGCAAGCGCCATGACCAATAAGGTCTTCAAGATGCTCTAAGAGGGCATCTTGGTCCACAGTGACAAAGGCAACACTCAGGTCTAGCAGCAAGACAGATGTAAGATAAGAAAAGTTGATCACTTTCCTGATCAGTGTTTGGATCTGAACCCAGACTGAAACTGTTAAAGAAGACATCTAACTATCGGATAGATGGCTAGTGAGCTGTCACCAATTAACTTTTCTAAAAGTTTACCTCAGACAATGACAGTGACAATGACAATCTTGACTTAATCACTTGTTCAGGTTTACTGAGCTGACTTTTCGCAAGCTACAACACTAACAGCTGTGGCTCACAGATGATTTATGATGCAGTCAAGAAAGGAAGAAAGTGAAACGCTTCATGGCTTACATCAAAATCCACCCTGTCCCCTTCAGGAATCTTTGGAGGGGCAAGTTGAGGCACCATAGGTCTAGAGATAAAAAGGAAACACAAAAAAACGAGATGAGAGGGTAATTGCAATATCGAAATAAGATTTTGGAAATAAGACATTTTGAAATGAGAAAAACTACCAAATATAACCAACCAAATATAATACAATAAAGTGAACATACTTGGGTTTGGGGCGCTCCTCCTCTGTTGAGAAAGACGGGCACAAAAATAATCATAAGAGTGAATAAAACTTTTCCCCTCAAACATGTGAGAGGACAGTTTGAAAATCTGAAAGTTGTTAATAAAGCTGTTAATGTGACTGAAAGCACAGCAAGCATGGGTCTGTGAAAGGAAAAGGCAACATAAAATTAAGCAATTTTCATTAGTTATGATAAAATAAAAGAGAAAGGAGCATATACTGTTTATAAAATCAAAACACCTTCTTTACCATTGCAGGGTTACACTGGACTTCAACTCTGTTCAAATTTTTTTTAATTATTAAGGAGACCAAATTACTTTATAACATATAGCTGTCAATATTTTCTTTCCTACACATGAGCTTTGCAAGATTGCTGTTAAAACAATTAAGTCCAGTGGGAACTACAAGAGTAGATCTAATTATAGTTTTAAGTTTGACCCCTTTAGGGAAACAACACGTCTACTATTTCTCACCTTCCTCCTGGGCATCTTGATCTGATGGAACAGCCACATAAAGGCAGAATGAAAGATGGAAGGACAAATGTGACATGTGACAAAAATAACACACGGAGCAACAAAGGAGTCATTAATGATGGGTGAAAAGTACACATGAGGAATAGAAAAAGTATGGTGGAGGAGAGGGAGCAAGTAAGGAAGCATAGGATGAGGAACAAGAATGGGGAAGAAAGGAAGGAAGGAAGGAAAGGCAGATCTAAGGAAAATGAAATACATACAGAAGAAAGACATGAAGACGAACCAAAAGAAAGAGAAAATCACACAGGAAAGGCAAAAATGAAAACAATAGAAAAACAAAGTGATAAATTAAACATAAAAAGACATGAGGACATAAGGAGGATAGAGGTGTGGAATGATCGAAAGAAGTCCCAAGTTAACATCTGATACTGCACAGGCAGCACACTTAAAGAATTAGTTTTGGAAAATATGCTTATTTGCATCCTTGGCAAGACTTAAATGAGATGATCGATAGCCCTCTTATGTCTGTAAAATTAATGTGAAGCTGCCCCCCTGTAGCCGGTTAGCTTAGCATAAAGTCTGAAAACAGGGGGAAATGGCTAGCCTGGCTCTGTCCAAAGGTAGCTAAATGTTTCTACCAGCAACTCCAAATCTTACTAATTACATTTTTTTTAAAAGGGAGCTGGTAGCTAGCTTTGTGCTAAGCTACTGAGCTGCTTACCATACTGCTAGTGTGGTATCAATCTTCTCATCTGATTCTTGGAAAGAAAAAAAGAAGCCTATTTCCCAAAATGTTCAACTATTGCTTTAAAACTATCATTTCCCATCATGCAGAGCCTGCATGATGCAGATTTACTGGCATGAATATGTATCACCCACTGTGGCTCTAGGTTCTAGGCTTTGAGCCTGTGGCTTAAGGGTCTTCAGTTCTTCAGTACTAAATATGACATTATATTCCCCAGCTGAATATTGTGGTGGTAATCTGGAAATAAAGAGTCTCTGAATCACCAAAGTCTTTTGAGTATTTATTAAGCTTTCTGCAGAAAGGTCTCACCGATGTGCACTCAAGGGGTGTCACAGTCAGAG
>JAVQJL010017306.1:0-10067 GCA_036024295.1 Nannoperca obscura | reverse complement strand
AAGTATTATAACAATGAACAAAAATTTCTTGTACAACCCCCCCCCCCCCCGAAACATTGCGTGCATAGATAGCTCTAATGTTACCACTACATTTTCAACAAGCCTGTTTAATGCATTATCTTTCTCTCTTTTTCAGTGATTCAAATAGTACCATAATAATAACACCATAATACAATAATATAAAACATAATCATATTAAGAAATGCCTTATTATAATATTACAAAACAAAATGGCAATCCGGTGTGATTATCAGTCTAACTCCACACAGTAATGACCTCAGATCACCTCTGTGTAAATATGTCATATACTCACATATAACCACTTACCCATATTACACAATATGTGCTAAATAAAGGATAAAGGATAATGTGTACCTGTATTCGATAGTGTGTATTTTCCACCCTTAAAGATAGTGTAGAGTTGTGATACTACTATATGGGTTGTAGAATAACATCAGAAAATTAGACTAAACTTTCAACTCTCTTAAGGGCACATTTAGGCTATACGTGAGCCCCACTTACATGCTAAATAAAGATTGCTTGTTTTAAACAGATGCATCATCTCCTTTCTGTGTTTCTAATGGCCCCTTTTAATTATTTATGACTGAATCCAAGCTGCAGTCTCGACTAAAGCTCATAGCCAGCTATTTCTTTGTTAGATCGTTGCTGCTCAGACCACCAAAGAGGATCAATTTGTCTTTTGAGTACATTTTAAGTGCAACATGATGTCACGTACCGGAATAAGGTTCGGTTTTATTTTCTTCTGCATCTGTGTAGCACAGAAAAAAAGAAAATGATGGGTGTGAGAGGTGACCAAAACTGGCCAATAAATGAGTTAGCTTCTGGTTCATGTGATGTTATATTTACAGCCCTTGAAACCCATGAAATGTGGTGCTATGAAAACTAGAAACACTAAAATGTAAAATTGTGCATTAAACAATCAACATACTCATTAAATAGTGTGTCTATTGATAGTGTCTATTGATCTATCAGTTACTTGACAGAATTACTCCAAAAACATTGCCCCTCCTGCATATTAACTTAGTAAATCTAGTAAATTAATACACAAAAAGCTTGTATTTTGATTGTTATTACTTCAATAAGGAGTGTTTTTGTGGAATATGTGAATTCCCTCCCCCATAGGGCATGATGTTCTAGAGGAAACAGATTGTGAGCGCATTCAGTTCCTATTTCAAGGTTCAAAGTTTATTTTTTTATCATTATACAATACGTAAAGCAATCTGTAGTCCATTCATGCTACCCACAAAAAACTAAACAGAAAACTATTATTTATGGTGGAGTGCAGAGGATGAGGAAGAGTTGAGGACCCTCACAGCCTGAAGAAAAAAGCTGCTCTGTAGTCTGGTGATACGGCAGCGGATACTTCTGTATTGCTTGCAAGAGGGCAGCAGGGTGAACAGGCTGTGACTGGGGTGGGTATTGTCTTTTAGTATCCATTGGGCTCTGCACTGACACCTCACCTCTCTGATATCACTGATACTCAGCAGATGAGTGCCAATATACAGAGCCCTTTGGTCCTGGGCTTTGCATATCCCATGCCAGTTCATAATGTTTCCAGTCAGGATGCTTTCGATTGCTCCTCTGTAAAAATTAACAAAAACTTTCCTTAAGAAATACAGTTGTTTTCTGAGATTTCTTTACCAGGGTGGAGATGTGTGACGTGCATGACAGGTTCTCTGTGATGCTGATTCCCAGGAACGTAAAACTGTTCACCTGCTCCACCTCAGCTCCACTGATGTAGACAGGGGTGTGCTTTCCTAAAATCAATGATCAACTTCTGGGTTTTGTTGATGTTGAGCAGTATGTTGTTCTTTGTGCACCACTCTGCAAGATTGTTGATTTCCTGCTGAAATTAATTCTCATTGTTGTTTGTAATCCACCCGATGATGGTAGTGCTGTCCACAAACTTCACAAAAGAGTTCTCTCCATGTTGGGGATTGAAGTCGTGGGTGTACAGTGTGAACAGGAGGGGGCTGAGCACACAGTGTGACCACCAATCTGAACTGTCTGGTGTCTGTTTGTAAAACAGGTGTGACACACACAGCTCGGATTGGTGGTTAGAATGGTGGTCTACTATGGAGGAGGTGTGACCACCAATCTGACAGTTCGGATTGGTGGTCACACTTCCTCCATAGTAGTCAACACCAAAGCCCCCCAGGGCTGTGTGCTCAGCACCTTCCTGTTCATCATGTACACCCACCAAGTCCAATATGCAGTTCCAGAGGGTAGTAGTCAACCCCAGAGTGCTGAGTTTGCCAATCTGTTTAATGGGATACAATGTGTTGAATGTTGAGCTGAAGTCAGCATACAGCATTCTGATGTAGGTGTTGTTATTTTATACTAAATTATTTCTATCCAGCTCATACATTAATCCATATGTGTAGTGTTTACAAATCTACAGGCTTTGAATGTACAAAAGTGTGGGAAAATAATTTGATAATGTCAATGTCCAGAATGTTTGGCAAATAGAGCTGAGTACAAAACTATATAGTCATCAGCAGTCACAGTTGAGCTGAATGATATCTGGCATGTGCTCTTGACAGATGACCTGGGCCATGAGGAAACCTTGAAGGTCTTAAATGCCGCAGCATGACAAGTGACCTGCACTATGCTACATTTTGTTCCTGCCCCACAACCCTCCTTGAACTTTGTGACTTAATAAGTTAATGAAAAGCTGGTGGGTGTTATTTGCAAAAGGCACCTTCATTTGTTCGTGTCTGTGCAGCAGCCCAATGATGATTTGGAGCCGAAACATTAATCTGACACTGGTTTTCCTCTGGTGAAGTGAAACTGTTCAAATTCAGCCCATAGCTATTCTTTTTTGCAATTATTTACAGTTTTCAGACTAGTTTACTTTTAGTTCTTTCAAGGTTTTTAATGAATATAGAAGTATGACATGAAATATGCATGTTTGGCTGGTAGCCACTGACATGTAGTAAAATAGACTTTATTCTGACAAGTGATAATACTAAAGCAAACTGCTGCTGTGAGTAATTTTAGTTTGGAAGGAATATATCTGAAAGCAATGAACTGTCACTTTGTACTAGGTGTGTGAACCTGCATAACACACTGAATATCTTCTGTGTTATTAACTGTCAATATGGTACATAGCTCTAATGGCTAATAAATTGGCATGTTTAAAAGTACAGGAAACTCAACATTGAATTTATGTAGCTGAATAGCTTGCAATCCAGTCTTAGAAATGTCATCAATGGTTATTTATTGTTCCTATGTTGTTCTATAAATTTCCTTTTTAATTAGTGTTACTTACTGACTCCTGTGATGTGTTGGACAGTGCAGGACTATTAATGCACATTTTTATGGAGCTTATTCCATTTGTGTGCATTGTGGATTTCAGCGGAACGTGATACGAACAGTTCGGCTCTGTTGTGATATTGTGAAGCTCAGTAACAGCTGAGTTTTTGGTCTAATTCATTGTGAAATGGCAGTGATACATATTTGGTACTTACGCATATTTTACATGCACTTAAGTAACCAGGTCACCGTTGGCTCTCTACAGTAAACTGATTTCTTAACTCTCAAGTAAATGAGAAACCTGGTTACTATAATTAGGGTAGGAGATTGGAGAAACCTGATTTTCCCAAGAAGATGTTCTCTGCCATGTATAGGTAACTGCATGTGCCAGCTGAGTGGCTGGATGAAAGGAGGGCTAATTACATGGAGCGATGTGTCTTCGTCATTTCATCCAAACTGAATGGAAAAACGAACACAAAGTTGGCTCTAGACGTCTCAGTAAGTCAGTTTCCTTCTCTGAACCTCTGAATTTTAATACTGTAAAAATGACACACTTTTATACTGTGAGGAAGAGCTCCACCCTGTCTGTCTCCTCTTATCACTGTGCTGTATATATGTGCTCCGACAGCTGCACACACATCAACAAAAAAGAGAGAAATCTTATTACTGACATACTGCATATTCTCACATTTATAGTAACCAGGTTACCAAAGAGCACGCAAACACGTTCCCAGATCACCTGCATAATCTGGCTTTGTTGTTCACTTAAGTGCACTGACTGTGACATCTGTTATGGCACACATAATGTTGAACAGCTGTCACATCACGATGAATGGGAATGAGCCGGTCTCATGTGAATTGATAATCCATCAATGTTCAGCACAAACAAACTTTCCATTTTATTCATTGTTCATATGTTTCAGTTCTGGTCCTTGGGGCCACATCTCAAGCAAACATACAGTTTATGTACATGAGTTTCCTCTTATACCTTTTCACATAGTATGTGTACATATATACCATAGCAACCTATGCCATGTGATTCTGTTCCTTTGGTCATCATTGATATTATTTACATCTAATTGTAAGGCAAATACTTTGCTGTCATTTGAACTTTCATGAGAAAAGTCTGAATAAACTCCTACACATATGGGAAATTGCCATTCAAAACCCAGTTTTCTACAAGTTTAAAATATAAGAGATCCATATAAAGACCTCAGACTGACAAACTGTGATGTATCATTTAGATAACATATATTTGATCTGAGTCTGTTCACTATAAAACAAAAACTATTCAAATGCCGTATCTCATTCCTCCCCCAAAGTTATAAACCCCAAAAACTCTGTATCTGTGATGTTATCAAAAAAGTGTCTCTATTGATATTCTGTTATGAACTCAAATAATGCAGCTCTTTTAGAAAGTATAGAATCGTATTGGGCATTGGTCTATTATACATTCTATTAATGAATCTCCTCTGCAGCAGGAGGGTGCTTTTCTTGATGACATTGTGAGACTTGTGTTTCACACCACACACATTTTTGAAAGTTTTGTTCATTTCCAAGAGATAAGCATCACAGTGTTTAATGAATTCTGGCCAGAGTGGGCTGATGAAGTAACCGAATGATTCCTGCACATGGGCCGACTACTTGCTGAATCTTCCAAGACTGAAAAGTGTCAGGCACATCCAAGCCATTAGAAAACGTAATACATTAAATGAGCCCCTAATTTGTCGCGCAGGAGTCTGGTCATCTGGTCCGTGGCATCTGATTTATTGCATTTACTAAACGCTGTGTGAAAATGTTAGACAAGTAGAAGAATAGAGTGCTCCTGCACATTTGGCCTGATGTGTAGAGCTGTGAGAGCGTTAATATTATTCACAGGGGTACTTTTATCCCTGGCTTAGCTTTGTGTCCAGCTCAATTAAGCAAAGCTCATACACTTTCTCAGACACTGAGCCTCGATTATCATCAGAGGAGTTGGCCACAGCCCAGCAGCTTGTGTTCTCACTCTCTTTTAGCTTTGTGAAAACAGAGGGTGGGAGGGGTGGTGGTAGTGGTAGGTGGTGGGGTCTAACCAGCCTATTTTCATGTGTCATTCTGGGATGCAGAGGGAAACGCTGGGCCTGTGTGTGGATATTCTTGGTCACTTGCTCTGAGCCAGTTGAACTCCTTCTGTGACAAACCTTATACCCCCCAAACAAGTGTTTCCTCCTGTTATTTAAGGGTCTCCCCAAGGACAAGAACAAGCCAAATCTGACTCTGGTATATGACCCATGAGTGACCTCTCCAAGCAATGGAGAGATAAACTGGAGCAGCAGTGTGGTCATGGCAGAATTATGAGACAATGGTCCCCTGGGCATGTCCCATAGCTCTACTTCTCATCGTTAGTTTATCCACTATGACTGTGTCATATCCTATTTTATTTACAGTACCTTCATTTGCCTCTTGTTAATGTTGTGAACGATTGTGTTGGCTTTTAAAGTGTGCAATGTAATACTTACTAAATGACATTATACTCTTTTGAAAAGCGACTCATAATAAGTACATTCAGATTTGAATATAAGAGCTAGATGTTGTCAAAACATGTGAGTGCATCCTTCATTTGTTTGCATGTTCAGGGTGCTTCAGAACTAGAACTACTAATACTACTCCTATTACTACTCCTATTACTACAGCTAGTCCTACTACTACTACTACTACTAATAATAATAATAATAATAAATAGGCAGCACCATAACAACAACTGCGCCTGCTAATGAAATAGTTGGTAGAGCTACCTGTTTAAAGTGTTATATGCTTCTGGAACTGGAAGACCATTTTCAGTAATGACCAATAATTCCCTATATCTGTGCCTCCATTGTTTATTATTCTGTCCTACTCATCTGCTCCTCTTAAATGCACCTGTTTTCCCCCAGTGTAACTGTAAATAGGGTGCTGCTGTAAAATAGCATGTTTATTGAGCCAACTCACTCTGCATAAATAACAGTAAAAAATGGAAATGAGCTCACATGCTTATCTTTCAAGAAGATGATAACAGGCCTGCTTAGCAGTCATCTGCAACTAAAAGGGCATGTCTTTATTTATTCAAAGGGGGGCCCAAATCAAAATGTCTCCACACTAAGGAAGAGATTGTATGTGTTCCAGTTCAGGCTAAAACATAAAGTATGGTGACACTACATTACACTACAACACATAGCAGGTTATTATCTCACATGCATGCAATTTGTGAACGTGCAAACAGGCCAGACTGTCAGCTATTTTGATCATAGCCAAATGAAGCCATACACTATGAAAATCAACTTTGTGGTCGAATTACCACCTGGTCAAGTGCAGGCATGGTTTTTATTCTTTCAGCAGAGTCTTGGGCCCAAATTGCATAGTGTCATGGAAGGAAATGGGTCGCAGGTAATTTGACCCTCGGTGATTACATGAGTCTCTAGGTTTAAAGGCCATTTCATACTTTAGATAAGAAAAGTAGGATATTATTGGTTCTGTACAAGATAAAGCATTCACATAAGGAAGTCCATGCATGCACCACAATCAATCTGACAAGTGATTCATTTATTTTGAGATTAAGCTAGGGGCATTTTTGGGGTTCTGTGTGCTGCCAGTATGAATCATTTTTCCAGTACATCTCAAATAAAAATATTTACTGTTCTGAACATTGTGTTAAAGGGGCACTCCACTGATTTTACACAAGATCAGTTTAGTTGTCATGAGTATGAGAATTCAGACTGTAAAAACAGTTGTGTCTTATGTGGCACAAAGGGGGCTTTTTAACGCTTTAGAAAATAACCCTGATGATGCAATAGTGAAGACTTCAATCTTGTAACAGAAAACCTGCGTCAAAACTGGAGGTGTGGAGTTAAAAAGACGTGGGTGTTTACAAGCCAGAGATGAGCTATTAGGCTCGTTCAAGATGAACTGCACCTTGCTTGCAAAGTGGACGAGATCAGGCAGCAGCAGCAGGTGACCAAAATCTGCCCTCAAGTCGGACAGTTTCCAGCAGTCTTCAAAGAATATACAGGAAGTCACAAATATTTTTACATCCAGTTAGAAGTACCTGTAGGCTACCTGTAGTTTGTAGACCATGTTAGGATAGTTAAAGCTGAAATAACCTTTAGTGTTATCTTTATCAACTACACAATATCTTTGTTAACATAAAGCATCACTGCACAACATATAGCCTACAATCTAGCATTAAATATTACAAATATACAGACAATTAGGATTTTCTATAAAACATATGTGTTCAAAACTAAGAACCAATCAACTCTTTGATCAGGTGACAGCCAGACATTTCCCATCATGCCCGGGTCTTTCACTCAGAGCAAGTTGGGATCAAGTCGGACACAAATCTAACCGCACATGCATTCTGCGCATTTCGGGCTCATCAGGAACAAGCCTAATGAAAGATGATAGCGTGTTGCGTTATGGGGAATGTAGGAGTATCTAGAGCTTAACCCATACTAGGGACTAAAAGTGAGGATATCTCAGCCTCTGCTGCTTCGATTTTGACCATCTTATTTTTTTCAAGTTTGTCACAAATCCCCCAACTTTAAGGAATGCTCGAGTATTCCTTTGAGAAGTTTTGAAAGTGAAGTAGTTTCTAAATGCATTCCTAGACTACCCTTTAGAGTTTACTGAACTAGATACATACTACATATACTACATAAAAATAGGCATGTAATCTCACAGTTTACATTACAATACAGCTAGTTGGAAAGCTCAGCTGTTGCTGTGAATATAATGATCTGTCACAGACGCAGACCATGTCCACACTTCTTTCCCCCCACTGCTTGTATTTCTGTTGCATGCTTTTCCAGCAGTAGTGAGGGGATAATTTGAATGCTATACATGCACACATAAATAGTCTCTGAGAGTTTTCAAGCTAGTGCTTCTGTCTTTACTGAGTATTGAACCCCTGGTGCAGCTCTATCCGACAAAATAGCTCATCCGCCTCCTGTCAAAAGCTCACAAAGTAGTTGAACAGTACAGACAGGAACTACAAGGTAATACTTTACTTGTCAGGTGTGAAGCTTTATACATGGCACTTTTGCTGTACTGGTTGCACTTTTATGTCATCTTTGTTGCATGTTGATTATTTTTTCTTAATATTCTTCTTATATTATATAATGATTAAATTATTCTGACAGCATCTTAGATTTCATATACCTGCTGTAGAAGTAAGAAGCCTCTGCTCTGTACATTTCCTCAACTCCTAAGCCCTTTCTGGGCAAAATTAGTTTTCATTATGTGTTCTCAGTTTTAAAAAGTCCAACAAGGCATGAATGCAACAAAATAAGTGAAAGTATTCAAATATTCCAGTGGAATTAGTTTTAATTAATTTGAATGCAACCCATGCCAGGAATTTGGCATTATTTGATTGAGATTTAAGCTTTGAACCACAGATGAAACAAGTTGTCCAGTCCTACTTCCATCAAATAAAGACCACTCTTTCATACTCTGACCTGGAAAAAGTACTTCACACACGTTTTCTCTAGACTTGACTACTCCTAACTAACTCTGCATAAACCAAAAGTCATTCTCTCACCTAGATCATTGGGTGGGAAACTCGATAAAATTTGATTACAAAAATAGTTCACTTTAAATAACAGTAAAACGTGTGTTACCTGCAAACTGTGTAAAAACGAACTTTCATGGCACGGCAGCACCACAAGAACATCTCAAACATAAACATGTTGTTTGTTATTGTATATTATTATGTATAATATAAGCTCAGCTCAGGTCCATTCAAGCTAAGTTTCTGTAGAAAGAGAAAGAGAGAGGGTTTGTAAGAGTGAGAGAGAGAGAGAGAGAGAGAGAGAGAGAGAGAGAGAGAGAGAGAAAGTGTCACTGTAGAGTGACAGTGTACAGTTCAAGTGCTTAATTTCTCCCACGTTCCAATGTTCCCAAAGCTCTGGCTCAGGACATACTTTGTTTCATGTGTTCAAGGTTTCAAGCTTCCTATTTATCCACTGTTAAAATCCATTCTGTTTTAGCTCTTTACATTTCTACAACACTTTGTCCATTCTGTTAAAGTCCTCACAAAGAAAGTGATGCATTTTACATTTGCATTAGCAGCGACACTGGTTTGTTTGTAATTAAAAGAACTATAATCGGTGGAAGGAATCAGAGGAACCAGATTAAGGGGCAGCGCAGCAGTTATACAAACAGCTCAGCAGTTACACTACAAGGATGCAACCCAGCGATGATGTGTTGAATGCTTGAAAGAGTAATGGTCCATGGCAGATGTCCAAGCCTATATATTACATCTATGTATTTTTCTCAAGTGCCACGGCTTTTAATCCCGTCTGCATAGGCTAAATAAAGAGTAGTCTTCCTGCTTACAAGGCAGCTGCAACTGCTTTTAAAGTGGAATTACCACACAGTTCACACATACTATTCATGTGGGTTAGGACAGTTAAGTTAATAATATCTGACACATTAAGATGCCAATATATCATAACAGAAATGCAATGTCTGAAGCTGCTCTTGGATATGAGGAGGCAGAGGCTGTTGGCTTTGGATCTTGAGACACCCAATAGAGTCGAATAAAACTAGATTAAGACCCTGTGGACAAGTTTGAAGAAGTTGCTTGTTTTAGCTTATTAAACAGTAAACAGTTAGCAGCTGACCAAAACAAAATGAAGTGGAGGAGCAGTTACTTATATTCATTATTATTATTATCATCATTATTCATCTATATGTAGAACTGTACATAGAACTGTATGATCTCCTTCCTTCTGCTCCCCCCTCCTCCCCTTTCAACCCAACCGGTCGAGGCAGATGAG
>JAVQJL010017301.1:0-10510 GCA_036024295.1 Nannoperca obscura | reverse complement strand
TGATCATCACTTCATCTGGACCAGGAGGTGTGATCATCACTTCATCTGGACCAGGAGGTGTGATCATCACTTCATCTGGACCAGGAGGTGTGATCATCACTTCATCTGGACCTGAGACTACAGGCAGGTCTCCATCCACACAAATCTCAAGAAAAAGAAAATGAATGTCCACTTGTTACGTGAATATCAGGAGTTAGAAGGTGGATGGAAATGCAGCGAATGCAGGAAACACTGTTCTCATTCTAACAGAGAAACACATTCAGGAAGTTCCTAGTTAAAACAATCATGTTGAAATCAGCTGGGAGTGTTGTACTTGTGTTAAAGGTGCGATGAGTTTAAGGTTAACGGGAGATGACGACCACGATGGCCAGGTGTTCCTGAGCACAGCCATACCAGAGTATATACATGCACCTGTCCACCAGCAGCTGGTGGAACACATCTCCACATGTGATCTGCATCTGGACACTTTGTTCCACCTGCACATCAGCAAGTATTTGTGTGATCTGCACACTGTGCAGCCGGGTGAGGAGGAGCCACGCCATCATTCAACCTGCCAGGGAAGACTCGCTAGCTAGCTACTGCAGCTACATGTAGCATTACACCAGGCAACGCGAGGAGGCGGAGTCAGGTGAACCTCGACGTGTCATTTCCTCTGATTGTGTTGCGCTGCAGTTACGTGTGTGTCCTGACCCATATGCATATTGGATAACAGCAGGTGGAGGTGCGTGTAGGACCGGCAGCCACACCTGTGGGATACTCGGTGTGTTTGAGTCCACAGTGCAGCTCCACCACACGAGCAGCGTCAGTGTCTCACCTTTTGGACAGGGGCACCTCGGAGGACACTGTAATCTTGCTCTTGCTCCTCTCGATGGACACCACGCCTCCACCCAGAGTGCCGGCTTTCCCGTTCACCTTAATTCTCTCCTGAAGAAACTGCTCCTGGAAAGAACAGGTAGGTGGAAACATCAGACAGACACACACACACTGACAGCCGTAACGTGTACGTGACCTCCACGATCAGTTCACGGTGGCTGAAAGGCGTCTGATGAGAGCTGGACTTACAAAGTTGGCAGCGTCCATGATGCCATCTTCTACAGGGTGGGTGCAGTCCAGCGTGAACTTCAGCACCTGCTTCTTCTTCTTACCACCTTTGCCGGTGTTCTGCTTCTTCTGCTGTCAACAAACAGACAGACAAACATTAACCAGCCTGGACTGAACAACCGTGCACAATAAAGCACTTTCACCAGCGTGTTGACACACAGCAGCTGTTTAGTCAGAAATCTGAGTCCGTCTTTGTATTCGACATGTAACCAGTTAGTTCGACGCCATTTAAATCCATGTTTTCTCTACACGCTTCGTGCGTTGACACGCTAATAAAAGGAAGACGGAACATTTCGTACATGTCCCAGAGATCGGCTCGGCTTTCTAGCGAACTATCATCTCGTCAGATACCAACTGTGTCCTTTATTTAGTGTAACTTGTTCAAACAAACTGCTGTCATGCCACGATCCGGACAGGAGAGCCGAGTTCACAACGTGGTCAGCAGAAAGTCTCCACCGATGCTAACGTTAGCTAACGTTAGCTCAACGGCAGCCACGGGCCACAGGGGAAAAACCCGCTACACTTGTGCTCATAAAACAGATAAAAAGCCGAACAGACACTCCGTGTTACCACCACGGCTGTTAGAACAACATCGTCTTTTCATTCCGCTCGTTTTCTCCCACTTTCACGCGTGAAAACTTCAGTTTTGGGGGATTTATTAGCACGCGTCGATACTTACAATAGGCGCCATGGCGGAGAAGCTAGCAGAAAGGAAGAGCAGGCCGTGCGCATGCGCTACACATTGTAATCGATCGCCGAATTAGCGATCCAATCCGCGCATCAGAGATCGATTAACAAACTGAATTATGCCCACCTAATTTTTCAAATGTCAATTTAAATCCTACAAAACAGCCCGTACATTAAAAAAAGTAAATAAATAAAGATTCATTCAAATGAAGGAAAACTATAGAAGCTAAAATTAAATATAAAAGTCCGTGACAATTACTGAAACAGTGCAGAAAATAGACTAATCTATCATTCTATCTATCTATCATACATTTATTTAAAAAAGTCAGTTTATATCCTACAAAAGTACATAAAAAGTGTTTTTAATGTTTACATGTATTTAGATCACTGATGGAGCTGCACTAAGATTTCGATGTAACAGTTGCTAACAATGACAATTAAGATATTCATTCATTCACTTTAATATAGGAAAACTATAAAAACTAAACTGAAATCTTATAGTCCATGACTACTGTTTAAACTGTGGAGAATATAAAATAATGAAGGCTACAAAGGAGAGTTTAATAAAAACAAACAAAACCGTGGCACGTGTCCAATCGCATTATAGTTTCTTTGTGGAAAATATATTTTAAGATAGTAAATAGAAAATATGTAAACTACAGCTGTACAGAATGTAAATGTTTGTATAGAGCTTCTGCTCAGAGACTCCGGGTCCTCCAGGAGCCCGAGGGCCTGTAGAGCAGCGAAGGTCTCTGTACCAACAGTCTTCCAGGCTCTTCTGGTCAGCCAGCTGTTGTTTCATGTCCTCCAGATGTTGGCCCACCTGGACCGTCACCTGGTCTGAGAGACGTGCTTTCATTGGTCTCTGGCTCCAGGTTGGTGGAGAGTTCATTGACCTCCACCTGCCTGTCCCAGTCGTGGGGGCCCGGGGTCAGAGTCTCAGTCTCAGGGTCACGTGTGTGTGTGTATAATTAAGACTTTTACAAATGCAAATTGTTTTAAACGTCCTGTGCTGCCTAATACTACAAACAGCATATATCCACCTAATGAACCCTAAAAATAAATGTTTCGCTAAAGCTGTTTAGCTAAAAGGGATCTTACACTGTATTACTTCCTAGGTTATTAACTTTTATCAACCATTAATAGAAAATTGTTCTTTAGGATTTAGGAATGAGGTCTTCGAATGAAGGGATGCTGGTATGTGGATGTAAAGGAAGGTAAAGAGAGCAGCTGGATTAAACGTTCAGGTCCAATAATAAACAGATACGACCTGATGCAAGCGCACCAGCTGCCTTCATCTCTGACACACGACAGCTCTTCAGAAGATCCAGGGCTGCTTTGAATCTGTTGTCTGGATCTTAATCAGCTGTTCAGACGTGCTCCTCGCCCCCCCGCAGCGTGTTGTTCACCTGTACAATAAGACCAAACAGCCACTCATGCATCACGGCAGTAACAAAGAGACAGAGGCCTGATGATTATGGTCTGGATTTTATTTCACACAAGAGGTGCTGAGAAAATCTGCTTTGTGAAGAACTGCACAGAAATCAGCCGTTAAATACAGGCTGCACAGTCACGGTGCAACACATCCCAAACTCAAGGGAGGGGTCACCTGACGTGCGCACGCACACACGCACGCTACAGGTGAGTAACTTCAACCCAACCCTATAAGTTTGATGTCTTCTTCTTCTGTCCTCTTTAACGTGTTGTGTGTATGACGCTGTCACTCCTGCAGCTCCTGAGCCTCCAGGAAGGGAGATGTTTAAATCTCTATACATTATACTTTTATATACTTATACATCCTTTTATTAACGTCTGGTGGCTGGACAGGAAGCTCTCCTGCTTGTTAACAGTGGAGTGAGACTTTATTAGTTCTTTCAACATTATCAGTCCTTTCAAGATGTATTTTCAGTACATTTTCATTTTGTTGTTCATCCTACGGGACGAGTCCCCCCCGACATGCATCTCAGTCATGTGCTTGGTTCCTAATACACAGTGGGCGGGACGGGTCCACAGCAGGGAGGTGATGTGCTCAGCAGGTGAACGAATCAAACACAGCGGCCTCTAGCTCCACCTGCACCAACTACACGTCTCCAGAACCTGTGGAATCCTAGAACTGTCTTTACACGTCTGATTCACTATTATAATTCATATTAAACTCTGAAATGAAAGTGTTTGGATGCGCGGGTTCAGCCGGTGATCAGGAGCTGAGAACTCTACAAGAATTACAGCATCACTGAGTCTCAGGAAGTCTTCTCCACCTTGAAAAGTGACTTGAATTATGACAAAAACGCTAATTATTGTGGACCCTTAAAGGGAAAACTCCACTGAAGACATCCACGACCTGCAGGGGACGTGTGGAGCTACGAGGAGGCGGTGGCCTGGAGGTGTTCTGGTGTGGAGGACTGGGTTCTGCTGCAGGAGACACAGACATGTGGACACGCTTCACTCCAAGATGTCCAATCAGAAACAGACTGAACCCCCACACCTGGTACATCCTGAGACCTGTAGCTGAACACTCGGACCCACCACCGCGGTTCAGACCACTCCCTGAAATGTAGAGGACGGCTTTCAGTGGAGACTTCCTTCAAGCATGTGGACTAAAACCCGGATCATATTCTGAAGAAGGTTCCTGTGGAACATCAGCGTCCCTCCGCAGGTGGAGCAGGTGGAGCATGCAAACTCAAACGGTCCGTTACTGAACGCGTGTACAACGAGGAGGTCGTCTGCTGTTTGGATTTTGGAAGTCGGTAGAAAAAAGGGCAGCCCAGCTGCTCGCCGCCGACCCGGCTGTCCTGGTCTCTGTCTGCGGGCAACAGGCTCTGGACCAGCTGCACGGTTCCCCTCCAGAGGGCAACACCACCGGGCCGGACCTGCGTTAGTGCTCCAAGTCTGTTGTCACGTCCAGCATCCACATCCCGGGTCTAGTTGACGCGGATGCCCCAGATGAAGGGCAGCCCGGTGGGAACCCTCTTCTTGTACTGCACATAGTCCTCGGCAAAGAAATGGATGAGGGACAGCTCCTCCTCCTCGATCCGCTCCCGGAAGAACCTCCAGCTGGCTATCGTGTATCCCAGAATACACACCGGGTTACACAGCATGACCTGCAACAGGAAACAGGAAACAGCATCGTCACTTCAGCATCAAGTGCATCTGAGACGAAGTCGGCCCATAAGAGGGGACGCCTTCTGTCCGCGGGCTCGGATCGCTGGTCCCTCATCAGGCCAGGAAGTGACCCGGCTGCAGGTCGAGGCAGCCAGTAAATGCTTGTCACTACTTCACCTTCTCCCCTGCTGTGTGCTCCTCTCTCTCTGCAGGTGTTTCTGTAGAGTCTGGACCTGTGGCTGCTCCTGCTGTTATTACTGTACTACTGTATGTTCTGCTTCCTCCTGCTGGTGGGACTGTTGGGTCTCTGTGTGTGGGAGTCGGTCTCGACCTGCTCTGTAGAGCCCTGAGAGACTTTATGTATTGCACTGTAACGTGGCTGATCTGGGAAGTGTTTGGTGACATTTTCAGAACAAAAAAAGGAGTTCTCTCATAATTACGTTTGACATGAACATCCAGTCAGTGTTGTGTGAGAGAAATGTGCAAGAAGACGATTTAAAGAAGGAGATGTTGCTAAAACCCAGCGTGCACGTGTCTTTATGACTTATTAATCATAAAGTGTGAATCTTTACAGCGCGTGTGGTGGCTCACCTGCGTCCCTGTGCTCCAGTAGAACCAGCCCACATAGGAGGGGTGTCTGAAGTAGGAGTAGACCCCGCTGGTGACCAGCACGTGGCTCTGGGCCTTCTCATTCTGCACGATGTGGTTGAAGTTGGAGCCAGCCGTCAACATGGCCGCCTTCCGCAGCCCCTCGCCACACAGCACCATGAGCAGCCCCACGAGGCTCAGCCAGTTGTGCTGCTTCAGCTCTGAGAGGGAGGACGAAGCCATGCAACACATCATCATCATCATCAGATGAGGTCCTGCAGGCTCTGTGATGGACCTCAAACTGAACAACTCCTGTCTACCTGAGGCTGAGCTGTCACACA
The DNA here is from genome assembly GCA_036024295.1 of Nannoperca obscura. Taxonomy (NCBI): domain Eukaryota; kingdom Metazoa; phylum Chordata; class Actinopteri; order Centrarchiformes; family Percichthyidae; genus Nannoperca; species Nannoperca obscura. The sequence goes on along the minus strand of JAVQJL010017301.1, from coordinate 4,691 downwards.
CACGTCAGGTGTACAGGAAGTGAGGCGCATCACGTCCTTCCACGGCCCACAGGTTCTACCAGTACACTGGAATCCCGTGCCATCAACTACATACGCATAAACAAACAAACAAACCCACCTGGAACCGTCAGCATCTCCACGGTGAACTCCACCCATGACGAGATGGCAGCCAGGGTGTACTCCACGCTGTGGTTGAGCAGGAAGGAGTCCAGCGACAGGCTGCGGGGGTTGATGATGGCCGTCACCAGGTACTCGGAGTAATGGAAGAAGGACAGGGAGCACATGTACCTGCAGAGAGGAGCCACACGCCGTGCGTCACAGGGGGATATTATGGGGTGGATACGCTTCAGAAACACATAAATTAAAAACGTCTTATAAACATAACTACATACCAGCCAAAATGTGTCCATGGGGTTTCGGAGCAGCTTATGATTAAGCCACAGCCGAAAGTGACCCCCAGAAAACAGGCTCTCACAGCGACCTGCAACGAGCCGGGACACTGAGGTTATCCCGGGTTAAACACTGCCAGCCTTGCCTCTACACAAGCCCGCTTCAGCACCAGATGGCCTCATTGCTAATGCAGATTATCCGCAGGTTTCAGCGGAACACACTGTGCACGACTCTCATTATAAAACTCATGAATCTGTATGACAAGTCATCGGAGAACACCCTTCAATTCGGTTCAAACTACATTGTTGGGCAGCGAACCAACGACATATAAAAAAAGTTTAGCTAGATTTTAGCCCATATTGGAGTTAGTTTTATTTATTGGATAACGCCGAATTTGACTGAGGAGACTTATAGTTTATAAACTGCCTCACATCGAGTTATAGAAGGAAAATACATTCAACACAAACGCAGGAAACATTAAATCACATAATTTCTGAATGGGGTTCGGTGTCATTTTCTTTGGCGGCACACGGAACCTGTCAGGGCTTTTTTATAATATAAAATTAGAACATGGCAAGTAGGGAGTAAGCCACTGCAGCTTAACCCGGCTTAAAAGGTCTCTATCTTGGGCACAAGAACACCAGCGGTCTCGCTCCTCTTCAGCTAATAAGATTAACTACACAGGTAGCTAGCGTTAGCTAGCTAGGAATTAACTTTAGCCAACATTAGCAGCGCGGCATTTAAGTTTAAAGTTTAAATGGCGACGTAAGTTATGTCAGACTCCGTACCATTAGCTTGTGGTAGATTAAATAATTTACTGGACTGCACTTATATACACTAATAAGCACTTTACTGAATAAAATGAGAACCAAAAAGCAGGAAGTTACCTTTCGGCAGCGCTTACCTTGTACAGAGGTCCCCTGTATAAGATTAGCAAGAGGCCGTTCACAACTGCTACGTGGATGCAAATCGCTATTTTCCCGGGAGTTTCCGTCAGGTAATCAAAGACCCAGTCGATATGTCCAAACCAGGTCCTGATCAGTGGGAAAACAACCACGCCGAGTCCTAAAATAAACGCGTTTATACTTACTCTTCCTTCCAGGACCAACTTACTGCCTGCCATGATGGAAGTGCTGTGTGAAGGAACTCTCGCGATACTTTCACTGCGACCGCGTGATTTCCATATATGGCTTTAATGCAGCAACAAGGTGTGACGACAGCAACTCTTGTTTAGGAGTGAAACTGACAGTTTTTGAAAATTATAATTATTTAAAATGTATTAATGTTTTAAAGACCCCCTGTAGGACTGTCTAACATCACTGGGCAGCTCCTTCAGTGACCGACACACAAGATAAAAGGATAAGAAATGTATTAGTGCCTTAGTGGGGAAAACTGCCGCAGCAAAACAGTAATAGATATAAAATATAGAATAAAATGTATATACAAAACTAGTGATTTTACTTTATTATGGGTTTTTGCTGTTATATATATTGTGTGGGCCTCAGCAGGTTTGAAGGTCTGGCAGGTGGAGAGGGAAGAAACCAGAGGCGTGCGTCAATTTTAGGAATTTAATTAGCAAATAAAATATTTTAAAAACATTTCATTTCTTCATATTACATTTTAACTTTTCATGAAATTAATTAAACACAGAAATTTATTTACAGTGGCGGTAAATAAAAAAAATCTGCTCTGCTTCCTTGTTGAGGGGTTGCAGGCGTCCCTTTAGTTTGCTGGTTAGTTCATTGATCACCCACAGCGACGTCCAGCTGCAGCGCTCACACACCTGCACACTCCGCCTCACCACCTCACAGGTGTGCACCCTGCTTTCTACTTTCTTTGGCTGCTTGAGAAAAAACAGGAGATCTTGCTTTGTGTCTTCACAAGAGGGGACGATGAATCTAAAAACAAGAGTCATCTCGTTATATTGAATGTAGGTTAGGTGCACGGTTACTAACAAAGCCACAGGTTCTCTAAATATTACAAATCTGACATAAACTAGTACATTTTAAATTCTCCACAACGAAGAAGCAATTAACTTATTGCATTTCTGTAAATATTCCTTTGAAATCGTTTTATGCGTGAACTTAAATGTCTGCACGCTGAAGCAGGTAAACTGTTCAATAAACTGCATTTAGGCTCCGAAATGTGATATTCCACATTTATAACACACCAGCACCACATTTCTGATCCTGGCTCACGTTTCTACAAACAGAAACATCAACGATTTGAAAGAAGACTTCAGCTTCTACTCACAGCGAAGAACAGCCTATAAGTCACGTGTTTCCACGTCAACAGGTTTGTTACCGACTGAACGTGACGAGGATTCAGCTTCTCCAACACTCGAGGAACGATACAAACTCATCTGTCTATTCTAACGCGTGAGGCTGAGCTTCACCTGGTCTCTGCTGGTCTTCACTCCCAGCAGGAACATCATCATCATCATCAGCAGCAGCAGCAGCAGCAGCAGCAGCAGCAGCAGCAGCCACTGAGCGGCCTGTCAGAGCATCCAGCATCTCTCTGTACTGCTTCTTATGGTGGGGGCGGATCACCGTCCCGAATCCTTCACAAACACAAAGAGCCCCAGTGAGAAAAGAAAGAAAACCCCTTCACAGGAGTGTTTGTGTTGATCTGAAGGAACGTACTGACTAGAAGGTGGAAGTCCTCGTCTCTCTCCGTGAACAAGCTCACCACGGTGGGCACCAGCGCCTCGTAGCTGTCCGTCTTCTTGTAGCTGTGAATGGCCTGAAACAGCCGAGCGGTTCTTTCTGCGCCGAGAGCCGTCTTCACCTCGGACAGGAAGGCGGCGTGGACTTCTTTCTTCGGAGCCGCACCTGATGTAAAAACGTGAGAGGAGACGCGTCACGAACACATGATACACTTTGTGCAAACCACCGGACCTTCATCCGGCGTCTGGAAGCCCCTCGCACTCACGGCAGAGACGTCAACACGAGCTGGAAACAAACCGATGAAACACGTCAATCTGCAGTTTATTTCTTAACAAATGTATAAACATCTGCATCAGCCATCAGCAAGGTGTTCAGGTGGTGTTCCAGGTGGTGTTCCAGGTGGTGTTCCAGGTGGAGTTCAGGTGGAGTTCAGGTGGTGTTCAGGTGGTGTTCAGGTGGTGTTCCGGGTGGAGTTCAGGTGGAGTTTAGGTGGTGTTCCAGGTGGTGTTCCAGGTAGTGTTCAGGTGGTGTTCCAGGTGGTGTTCAGGTGGTGTTCCAGGTGGTGTTCAGGTGGAGTTCGGGTGGAGTTCGGGTGGAGTTCCGGGTGGAGTTCCGGGTGGAGTTCGGGTGGTGTTCCGGGTGGTGTTCAGGTGGTGTTCAGGTGGAGTTCCAGGTGGAGTTCAGGTGGTGTTCCAGGTTGAGTTCAGGTGGTGTTCCAGGTGGTATTCAGGTGGTGTTCCAGGTGGTATTCAGGTGGAGTTCCAGGTGGAGTTCCAGGTGGTGTTCAGGTGGTGTTCCAGGTGGAGTTCCAGGTGGAGTTCCAGGTGGAGTTCCAGGTGGTGTTCAGGTGGAGTTCAGGTGGTGTTCAGGTGGAGTTCAGGTGGTGTTCCAGGTGGTGCAGCAGGTGAGGGTGAAGCTACACTTCAGGTGTCCACCGTGCCGACACGAGAGGGACTCGACTGACCGGCCGGGACACGATCACCGAGCCTCCGTTTGGTTACGGATATTTAGAAAAAGAAGAGGTTTCTGTGTGTGTGTGTGTGTGTGTGTGTGTGTGTGTGTCTGTCTGTGTGTGTGTGTGTGTGTGTGTGTGTGTGTGTGTGTGTGTGTGTGTCTGTCTCTGTGTGTGTGTGTGTGTGTGTCTCACCGCTGAGAGGAGCTGCTGTCGCTCCCGACCGGTTCAGGTGGTGTCCTCCTCCGTTCAGCTGCTGCGTGCTGAGCTGGCTGCAGGACGGGAGACCCACAGCAGGCCGTCTGTCTGTAGCTGTAACAACAGACATTTACACAGTCTGTTTGTCTGTCTGTAGCTGTAACAACAGACATTTACACAGTCTGTCTGTCTGTCTGTAGCTGTAACAACAGACATTTACTGTCTGTCTGTCTGTAGCTGTAACAACAGACATTTACTGTCTGTCTGTCTGTAGCTGTAACAACAGACATTTACAGTCTGTCTGTCTGTCTGTAGCTGTAACAACAGACATTTACTGTCTGTCTGTCTGTAGCTGTAACAACAGACATTTACACAGTCTGTCTGTCTGTTTGTAGCTGTAACAACAGACATTTACACAGTCTGTTTGTCTGTCTGTAGCTGTAACAACAGACATTTACACAGTCTGTCTGTCTGTCTGTAGCTGT
>JAVQJL010017300.1:0-15433 GCA_036024295.1 Nannoperca obscura | reverse complement strand
CAATCACCATCCATAAACACATTTACAAAAAACTCAATTGACAGCATTAATTGAAATAATCATAAACCCATAAAATTATTTTTTTTATGACATTCCACATTTCAGGAACAGTTACACTCTTCTTTTGAGCAGTTTTTTTGTTGTTGCCTCACCTGTCTCAGCATGACTGTTGAACTCTGACTGTTGCATGCTGTGTTGTGTGAACCCCAAACCAGCTTCCCTGACTTTCACCACGCTCGTCTTCCCGTCCGTAGTTCAGTCGTATGAATCTCTGAGTTCTGTAGTGCGGCACGGCCCTGTTTGCTCGGCCAGACCTTCCCTCTCTGTCGATATTTGCGTTGACTTGGTTGCAACAGTAAGTAGATTAAGGGACCGGTGAGTGAGGGCAAATCAATTACTGGAGCTCAGTGGTCTGTGTTTGGGGATTGAGCATTTATTTACTGTGTTCAGGGCACAACCACACCACCCAAAGCATCCCTACATTATTCAGGTTATAGTCCGTATAGGAACACATGCCTATCATTTCATGATGTTGTTACTACGTCCATATAAGTTAGTATCATTCTGATAATGTATTATTATATGTTTCCTCTCGTATCATTTAAATGTTTCTATAATACTTGTAGCAAGTAGTATGTGCCTACAAAAGTGTGATTTTGTGTTTACAGTGACATTGTACTTTATACTATTAATCCTCTGTTTCTAGAAGCTATAGTACACAATAATGAATTAGTCGCGTGCATATTGTACTTTATTATTTAGTATTGTTTTTGTGTTTGTGTTTTTTATAAGATTCTGCAGGCTTCAACAGTGAAGTGGAACATAAGTGGCAAAGCTGTGGAGACCTTATATCTCGTCACATTTCCTCAAATAACAACCATATGTTTGCAGACATATTTTTGGATTTTTTTATAGTATCACTCTGACATGTACCAAATCAGGTTCTTTGCCAGGGAGGTGGTGTGACGCGGGGCGGCTCCTCTCCTCCCACCGCCTCCTCCCAGTCCGCCCAGCAGCGGACTCCGTCATTTTGCCTCCTCGTCCCTCACTTGTTGGATGCGTCCGTTTGAATTTCTGTGGTTTCGAGCTTCCTGGTGGTTGTTTGCCCACTTGGAGTCCCGAGAAGACCACTGCTGTGTGTAAAGGTTAAAGCGTTTTCTTTTTTTACAGGTTACACGCGCGTAAAAAGGCACTCATCCCGACGCCTTGTCCTCGTCCTCACCTGACCGTTTGCTCCGGTTGCGTACCGTGACTATGCTCCGTTTTTCGGCGTGGCTGTTTCTGCTGCCGTCCCTCTGACCTCTAGGCTGCTGGTCCCAACGCGGGAGTTCTTGGGTTTTCCCGGCGGCGCTGTGCGCTCTGGACTCCGGCTCATCCTTGGAGAAGTTCCGCCGCAGTCCCATGCACGGCGCTTCTCCGCTCTCCTCCTGCTGCGATAAGGATGCTGGTCGCTTTTCGTGGACAAACTCCACAGGATTAGCCTGAGTTGAACAAACGGACCATGTAACCAGATCAGGTATGTGCAATGATGAAAATGGGGAGATGTTATATCTGAGAAAAAGCTTCTTTTAAATGTCACAGGCTCTGGAAATAAATGTCCAGAGGTGGCAGACACTTGAAGACTACAGAGTCCTGATGTGAAGGTGTCTCCTCCATTTAGTTGCTGTGGCGAAAAATGTAAAGGTTGAGATTGCCTAGTGTACATATTTGTGACTTCAATTCAATACACGTGAAATGTGCCTTTAAGGCTTCCAGAAGACAGGAAGTGACAGTGGAGCAGCTCAGCAGGAGCTGGAGTCTTGGGGTTTTGGCCATTTTGCTGCTGCTGTGATCTTCTTCCACACCGGTTCAGTCTGATCTGGGTGGCATGCTGCTGCTGGCATTTGGATTAAAAAAAATTAAAAAAGATGAGCAAAGTAAGGCCATGACTGCCAGGGCTATAGGGGTTGGATACCTACTTGGGTCATGAAGAAGTTTGGGCAGAAAGAGGGCACAGGTGAAGGTCCTGAGTTGATCAAAGCACTCACACTTCTGGGGTCACAGGGGTTTCGATTCCCGCCGGAGCCCCTCGTGCTGATAACTGTTCAGTTGAAAGTGTGTCATTATGTTTTACACTGAACACCCCTCAATGGAAATATTTGATTGAGGATTGCTTATATTAGATGTTAGAAAGAAAGACAAAGCTAAATGTATTATTAATGGGAGCAGATTTGGTCATTTCACTCAGCTACAAAACTCCAAAGTTCATAAGTTTATTTTGTTTGTAATGCAGTCTTTCAGACTAGGAGAAGACAAATCTTTGGTCCCACGTTACAATAATCATACGTCAACATATCACCCAGCTGCACTTCACTAAAATTGTGTTCTTCTGCTGCTGTTATTGTTGGAAATATACAAATACTGTATATTGATTTCTTACGGTTTTTTTTTTGCTGTTAGCAGAATGAGCTTTTTACAGATGCTGTAGACATCCTGCAATAGATTAAAGGATACATTCAGTTTTCTCTAATCCTGAGTTTTATTTTCCTATAAATAACCAATTTTAATAATTAGATTAAACGACATGTTTAAAACATCGACTGATTGCAATGGTCCGTGCACTTGAAGCTGTATGTGTGCGGCGTCACTGCATCTGCTCGTCTCTCCCTCAAATATGTTCATATTGAACATGTAAACAGAACCTTCCAAATAAAATATTCCTTCACCGTGTGCACATGGTAGCTAAAGTACAGTATGTGCAGTGTATTGATCTCCAACATCAACAGCCAGCAGCAGGTGCTGTGCTACTCTGACCCATTTCTCACAGAGGAAGCTGGAAAATACAGCTTGACTAAATAACTGTTGAGCAGCCTCTCTATATCCTCCTGTCTCCACCCCCACCCCCACCCCTTACACACACACACACACACACACACTTCTTAATTCCTCCACCTCCAGTGGCTGTGGTACAACAGGAAGTGGACTGATTTCCCAGAGGAGTCTGCATTCAGGGCTGTCACAGCTAACACAGCATCAACAGACAAAATGTATTTAATACACCGGTTGCATAATGGTGTGCTGTGCCAACAGTTCAAAACACTGAGGGAAATTACATCTAGCTGCTAGCGACATTTGCTCCGTGAGTGCTAAGTTGTTCTGTAACAGTCTCTCTGGCTGGGAAACTAAATATTTGATTAACCTCAGTTAATTTAGGAAACAGTTAGCCTAAGCTGCCTTATTAACCCAGACAAATCATCATCGTGGCTCATCATTATTGCAGTTTCTATCACCAGATTTGGTGAATTTTGTGTTTTTGCTTCAGTTAAAGAACTACTGGGATGATTTGACCTTATTTGGACTGATGAAACCTTTTTCAAAACCTGTCAAACCCAATGTCTGGTGGTTTTGTTTCAGCCAAAAGCAGCCATATGTTGGTCACATACATCCTGACCAGCCTGCACATGGTGTATGTTATCAAGCACTGGAAAAGTACTGGCCTTGTAGAAACGTCTGTATGTTAAAGATTTTACATCTTCCAAATGTTCCTTAAAAATGTAAAAAGTATCTGAGTCATGGCCGGGCAGCTAAAAAATACATTTAAGAACCAATAATAGAGAGCAAGGCATGCTGGTCAAAATTAAGTCATCTAGTGAAGCACATTTTTGCTGTTAAAGTGTGACCCACATTCTTGCATCATGTCCATACAAGATTGGCGTGAACATCTGACTCAAACCTGCTCTGGTTTATGTAGAATTTTAAAGTAGCCTTTTTAATCAAAGTAAGGACACTGTTTCTATAAGAAAGGCTTTTTTTTTCTCTCTTGCTCTCTGGAGGCCAACTACTGTACTCAGCCTAGCTTTGGTTGTAAAGCCATGTCTTGCTTCCTTCTGCTGACACTCCACTCCATGTATTTTCTGGGACAACGTGCATGGGAGAGTGTTTTTAAGTTGTGGAAGTGGTGGTATATACAGTGTGTGTGTGTGTGTGTGTGTGTTTGTTGGGTTGGGGGTAGGTGAGGGGGACTCTCAAACTACCCTGGGAAAGTGTTTCTGTGTTTCAGGAGTGGTGCGTGAATTATTGAAATGCCCAGAAGGTTTTTCTGGCTGCTGGATCCGTGTTTCTTGCCATGCAGTTGCGAGTTGAGTGGACCGTAGTCACACTTTAAAGGTGAGACGAGCTGTGTCCAAACTGCACTGCAGCATTAGCAGGACAGGAAACGTAACTCCGGCGTCAGTCACACCAGCTCGTCTTTAAGGTCTACCATGACCAAGCAGCTATACTTTTAGAATAGATTTGAATCCCCAGATCTCTGGGAGAGAAAGGTAACTTATCAGCCACATTTACACATGAATGTGTTAATCAAGGAATGAGAAATCCATTTGTTCCATAGAAAGTTGCCCACATAGCACATACAAGTCTCCCACTTCCTACTTTGGTGCACATAACAAATAACATTAGTGTTTCTCTGACTGAGCCTGGCAGGTTGCCACCAAAATGATATGTTGGTATGTACGGCTCTTGATACAGCTTTAATCTATACTAGACATTAAACCTAAATGGTTAAAATTGTGTCACCGCACAGGAAGTACTGGAGAAAGGCTTTGTTGTTACGTATAGGGCAATTTATGCAACTGTAACAGCCACTAACAGGCCACAACAAAGGTCCTCGCCTAAGAATGGATGCTGGTCCACCTATACCCCTGTGAGCTCATCGCAACGTCAAAATCACAGGACGCCCCAGTGCCACCAGCTGTCTCTGCAAACATTCAAGTGTTCAGAACAGATTGCAGATGATGGCTGGTCACAAGGGAAGAAATATTCAGTCGATGATCAATTAGTCAACTAATAATTGCTTAGTTAGTTGTAATTTTATTAATTAGATGTTTTGTTATTATTATTTGGTATTCAAATACAAAACACCACAAAGCTGTTGGTCACAGCTTGACAAATCCTCAGAATTACTTGCTTTTTTCCATTTGAGATTTCCACACAGATAAATATGATGAAATGAGCTCCTGCTTTTATCGAAAACAATTTATCTAAACTTCTTAAAGTCTTTCACAATCCTCAAATACTTTTTTTTTTATCCTGCTGGTACAGTAAATACCCCCTCTTTTTATCCTCTCTTTGTTTCTCATTTTGAAAATGGATAGAGATACAGGAGCCTTGCTTTACACAATATTACCTAACAGAATTTTCCAGACAGAACCAAGTTAACAATTTTTAAACCACCAAAAATGCATTAGTTCGGTTTTTGCATTCAGTTCAGTTGCTTAGGTGGCCGGGATCACAACTTGTGTCTCTTACTGTGGCGTTGCACAAGGGGATGTGTGGCGCGTGGATGTGAATGCAGCTCTGAAGCGTAGCCAGGCTGGGTGAGGTTGAGGCCAGTGAGAGGAAGGCTTGTTGGCAAAGCCGGAGGCCTCTGGAACAGGAACACTGTTATCTGCTAACGTAGCTCTACTGCTGCTGGCTGCTGTATCTATGGTGACTCATCAAAAAACACACACACACACAGACATACACACACACATATATAGAGACTCTTCAAGACAAAATCAGACTGACAAACATAAGTGCACACAAAATACTGACAAAATACTCTTTGACATTTACATACTCACACACAGTTGGATATGCGCCTTGAGACCAAAACAGACAAATACAATTCTCTGAATACTAAAACACACATGGACATTGGACAAACGCATACCATATACACACTCTTTGCCTTCTGGTACTGTAAGCCAGAGTGACATTTCCTCCAAATCAACAGTCACATACAATTTTGTGAAATGTCTCAACTTTGAACCACAGATTTCATGTAATAAAGATTGATAGTAAAATGATGTACAAGACCACAATTTGTAAATGTGATACAAGCACAGTACTTTTGTCTTTATTAAAGGAATAAAACATTCCCTCCTAGTAAAACCTCTTGTTTTTATCCTCATCTCTTACTGTTCTTGCACCGACCTCTTTGTTGTCTTAAAACATCTTCTTTCATCAAATTGCAGCCCTTTGTCGTCACTATCCACCAGTTCCCCAACTTTGTTTTATTTGAAATGTAGAACTGATTCCGTACCAGGCCTCTTACGCAAGCTTTGCTTGAAGCTTAAATACAGACATTTACAATAAGCAGCTGCAATACACTCCCTAGATCACCAACATGCATGCAGTGAATAGTAAGGAGGAAAAAGGTCAGAGGTCACAGAACCCAGATAATAATCCTGTGAGTTGAGCATGGAGGAAAAATGTGCTAAAATATATATTCAATGTGAATAAAACATGTCATGCAGATGAGATTAACTGTAATCCTGCTGACATTAAGACTTTGGAAATGAGTGACTTATTCATAACGTAATACGATCATGTTCATTCACTCCACTCTGCCTCTTTTACTAGTTTTCACAGCCACAGTCCTTCTCTCATTCAACAGTCATACACATTTCTTAAAAATGTCTTCATAAACAAACAGGTAATATGAGATATATACATATATATACATTCCCACTACACTTTTGGAACAGTTCATCCTATTTTCAAATGAGTTTGGCTGCAAAATATCGTAACTTTGATTTTGATAGGGGTTTAATTTCTAAAGGACGAAAGAAAATGTTGCAACATCAATATCATGAGTACGTTTTACTAAGAAAAGCTATTGGAATCTAACATTATCTAAAGATGGCATCATGTGATAATATTCATAAAAAAAAGTAAATAACTTGAGTCATAATAAGCTTTTTTTCTGGGGTAAGTAAATGTTGTAGTCGTGTCTCATGAGGTATTTCAGAAACGTCACCAGACACGATAAACCTAAGATCTTTATTTCACAAAGAATACAACATGGTGAAGTGCACACAGACCCAATTTTAAATTAAACCATGTAAAACAAAATGTTAGAGAAACCACATTACTTCAAACCATGTAAACCTTTAATCAGAATATTGTCTCAAGCTGATAAGTCCCATTGCTGTGCATGTGAAGGTGCTGATGTTCTCAAGATGAAATGGGTGTATGAGGCGCTTATGGCTCTATTTCTTGACCCAAACAAAGATGACACATGGAATCAACAGCTGCTTGCTTTCCAGTTGCCATGTTTGTTTGGGTCCAAGAATGGATACATATCGTGTTCAATCAGTTAACCATTTACTGAGGAGAAAAGTGTTGGGATTGCACAATAAAAGCGATTTTGAATTATGCATCTTCAAACCTCTGTATGATTTGTTAAATTACTTCTTTGCAGTTTTACTGATGTGTATTATTTGACACAATTTAGATTTTGAAATCATCAGTCAAAGTCTCAAATGTGAAAACAGTAACCTAAGAGCCACAGCCAACTAATGCAGAGAGGTGAGAGGAGATCGGAGTCGTTGTTTGTCCTGGAAGCGTTTCCCCTTCTGCGTGTCTGCCCTGACTGTTGCAGGATGACACAGTGGATTCAGTTACAGTCCTGTGAGCTGAAGGTCGTAGGTTCAGTATTTTGCACAGCCATGTGTTGAAATAGCCTTGAGCAGCACTCAAATTCACACCTACTCATTCTTTGTATGGCTGGCGGCAAAACATATGGTTTTCAGCTCGTTTCTTTTCCAATTTATCCCTTTTGACAGATGTGGGAAAGGCTGCGTAGGGTCGAGAAAGGTTGACAAATACTTGACTGGTAGTGTGATGGCTTCACAGACACTGTTGACAGACTCTTCAAGGCGGCCATGTTTTATATTTACAGTACCATCTTACATATGGCATCATTCAGGACAGGACTGGAAATGTAAAAGTGGAATTCAGTAATAATTCAGTAATAATTATATATCAGTAATAATTATATATATATACACACATCAGTTCACAGGCAAATGGCTAATTCTAAAGTTGATGGTTTAATTTCTCATGGGAAAACAAAGATTTCTAATGGTCCTTAGAGAAAGCTGAAAACTCATTGAGCCCTAAACCGTACCCCTGCTCTTTTGCTCCTGAGCAAGGCACCTCAGCAGCCCTGCCTTTATCCTGTTGGCCCTGCTATCTTCGGCCGCACTCCCTCGCTTTATTAACTGTCACAGATAAAAGTCCATGTGAATGTATGCTAATGTAATATTCGTGGTACATTACTCCCTCAAAGATAGAAGCTGGACCATTTCATTTCCTTTTATGAGACTGCCGTGCTGACCAGCAGAATGGAGGTACAGTAATTACAGCTTCCCCGGCTGCCCGCTGCCCTGTACTGGATGTGTGTTCAACGATGCTGCACTGCTGCCAAGTGTGAAAGAGAAGCTGGCATATCGCACGCAGCACAGAGGCAGAGCTGAGCAGCTATAATGAAACCTCTGCAAACCTCGTAAAGCAGGGAGGCGCAGAGCTGTGTGCATGTTTAACGTCAAGTCTTTTTCCTGCTCAAGTTCTTCACTGTGAATCTGCCTGGACTGGGCATAAATTAGCTAGATAATCAATCCAAGCCTTCCAGCTTGAAGTGCAAGCAAATCAGTGGCTCCCCTCAAAGCCAGAGGCAGTAGTTTGTTGGTTCAGATTGTTGAAGAGTGACTTTAAACCTTTCAAACCTTTTTTGTTGCTCTCTCTGATTGAAGAGACAATCTCCCGTTGGTGTACTCTGGTTGGTTGGGTGTGGTCAGTTGCACCTCTAACCACACCCAACAGTGATGTCACAGAGTCCTAGAGTCCTGGAGTTTTACGTTACTCTTGAACACGCTGTGATTGTGATTGTATGTTTGTCTCATCATTCTGTGACTGTCCAGGTCAATGTACCCAAGGCATGGTGGGATGGAACAAGTTAAGTTTATAATTTTGAAATGCAGCTTTTTATTGAATTGAACTGTTGTTTTAGGACTGACTGACGTCTACTGCAGACCAAATAATGATTGTGTTGCTAAGAACAATCAGTGTGTGAAAACTCCAATAACACCATCTGTTTTCACTTTCATGTCTCAGTGGGTTTGACCGTGGACCTCATGTTGATGATATATGAATTGAAGATGTATCCACTGTTGCGCTGGATAAAAGCATTCAGCAAAATTTAGTTAGCTGAAAACAATAGTATCAGAGCGATAGCCCTTCTCACTTTGTGTTTAGTCGGGTTGTTGTTTATAACAGCAACGGTTGTGTACATTTCTTGGGGTTTAAGAAATACATACATGCATTTAAAGGGTGAGGATGAACGGGATGTTAAGAACTGCGTAAACCCAAATCAGCACAAAAATTATGATATAATTTTAAGACATGGTAAAGAATCACTATCAGACAGATATGTTTGATCAATGTTTGAACAAAACAAATGTGGTTAGCATCAGTGGACAACCACTAGTGCAACTTTACCTTCCGTGTTTGCTGAGTATTGCTGCAGCCTGCTGTGTCTACATCTTTAATATCTAAATGTGTTTGATGGTGTTTATCCTGAAGAAATGGACTGAGCTCCATGTTCTGCTCTGACACCATCCTGCTCTACGTTTGCACTGGGCCACATATACAAAGCTGGGTGCTGACTGGTGGGAACACAATCTGCGACTGTAGGCTCCAGCTGCAGCAGTTACTCCAGTCCACTGCCTTGCCTAAGAGCACTCCAACAGCTGTTGTTGCATTATAGGAGGGTTTTATTCTTTCAGTGCAGCACAGAGTCTTTCACATGAAAGGCTCCTCATCAGATCTAATCACTACTGTTATTAAGTGATGCGTGTTTGAGCATCTCCTTCATGCTGTAGTTTATTAGCTCTCTGATGCAGGCTTTGTGCCCATTGTGGTTTTTAATGGATTCACCAGAAAACCCTCGCACACCCCAGTAGCTTTGTCACTGATGTGATTTGAGCTGAGGAGCAATGAGGAAATGTTAAATAATGCTGGGTTGTTATGCATTTTGTGTCATAGGTAGTTATGGTCGTCCTGGGCTACTTTCCATCAAATTATACGTTTTTGTTTTCTCCAACAAATTAGAATAAAACATTTTCTATATATAGCAGAATTCATGAAATGGATGCAGCTTGTGGTGCAGAAGAAATAAATAAACCAGTACAACATAAAATGACCTTAATAGTTGCTGTGAGAGCATGGTTGATCAAATATAGAGACATATGACGATAGAGAAATGGCAACTGAGTTGGAGGTGGGTAGTTATGTCGACAAATATTGGCAGTAAATCTAGAAAATCTGGCTGCCTTTATTCATTTGGAGGAATTGAGAATTATGCACAAAGCTTCTTTAAACCGTTGAATAGTATAGCAGTACTCATAGAGCAATAGTAGTAGTTGTGACCATAGAAGTTGCAGTATTAGATACAATAGTTGTAGTATTAGCAGCAACAGTAGTTGTAACAGCAGTAAAAGTGCAACAGAACCATAGAGGGTAGAAGTCAGCTGGGAGACTCGTAGCCATCCCACTGACCTGAATATCTGATGATGGGCCTATATGGAAAGGGAGGGAATTAAATTTGATGTGTGTATAAAAATTACAGATGGACCGTGAGGAATGAACCTTTCACTTGCCATGTGAGTGAAGGTATTCACCACATTTCGAGCCCCAGCGGGTGCACGTAGAAAGGCTGAATCAGGAGCTGGCAGGCAAGAGTACAGTAGCCTGGAGAGCTGCATAACAGCATAATGTACACCAGTTATAAATCTGCCAGCTGCATATACGGCACCAGAACATGGTCCAGATTGGACGCAGAGATAGACAGCAACTTTGTTCCAACTCTCTGTCGTCCTATCTCTCTCCAACTTCACTGGGACGGAGGCGTTTTACCGCCTGTATTGATCATGTGCCTTTTATAGGGCCAAGAGGATCATTCTGGGGAGTGGTTCTTTACATTCATTGCATTCTTTGCCCCAAATGACCTCAAGCAAAATCAAGTAATTGAACTAAAATGTTCAGTGTCATCAATCTTTGCCTAGTGGGCCGTAACTGCTGCGACAGCTTAAGAGGAAAGATGGGATAACGGTTGGTTGAGCTCCTGTAGGTCCCTCAGTACATGAGGAAGGTTTTTTAAGGTCACATGTAAGTGTTTGCATTCTGGAAGTTAATCTACGTATCATCTGGAGCATCATTCTATAAAAAACATGTACATGTGCTAATATAGCGAAAGACCGTTTTATATTCTGTAGTACATTTAAGCAAAGTGGCGTAAAGATTCAAAACATAAAGAATAATTTCTTAGTCAGGAGTTAGTCATTTCATCTTTTCTGACAAATGTCTGCTCTTGTAGAAAGTGCCGCAAAGAAAAAAGGGGTTGCTTGTGTTTTGCAATCCGGACTTGCTACTGGTCCAAGCCGCCTTGTTTTCTTTGTGCCATTAAGCACCTGTATTTGTGCTCCTATCGAGTTCATGAAATTCTGCATTCAGTGACTCCTCTCCTTTTTTTCTTTGTTGTTATTGATCCACTTCCAGTGTTTTTTTTGTGAACAGCTGATATGTAACACGAACCATTTAAGTCTGGAGATGTTATTCTTTCCTATGAAAGAGTTTACAGATCATTCATTCCCTTTTCTATTATGGCTGGAACAGGTATATTGGCAGATGGGGCGTGGAGTTCTTGTGACGGACCCCTGTTAACCAAAAGCTACACAATATACTGTATTTTATTTTTTGGGTAATAATGAAAAATATGCATACATATGTCTCTGGAACACATTTAACTAGTAAAGTAAATCAACACAGAGAATATTTTTGTGAGCTGTTACAACTTTCCTATACGTTATTTGCATATGAAGACGGGTATTATTAGTATAAATGTTGTCAGCAGTGCAAATCTCTACCTCTAAATGCTATTTTGCTGTGTTAAAACTGGAATAAGATGACCTCTCCTGGTTTAAAAGCAGCTAAAAGGATGTCTTTGCTCTATTTGATAACTTAATACTGAAGATGTTTTAGTTGGCAGCACTTTACCAGCAAGAACAACACATGAACTGATGTTACATGGCCAAACTAATACAATAATCCACACAGTAATCTGCCATATATCTCAATCCACCAGCCCTCACAATTTAATAGATATATTCAGTTTTACAACATGGATAAAATGACGTACACACAGACGGACAGGAAGCAAATCCAGAAAATCCGGAAGCTTCCAGTAACGTCATTTCAGCACCAAGGACAGCGCGCATTCCTTTACAGTAGAGGAGATTGCGATGAAATACACTACTTAACATTAGTGCTAATGAGTGGAGCTTAAAGGTTGTATGCCAGATGTTACTGTACATTTCCCCGGGGTTTAACATTAGAGTGCTGGGGGACAATCACTAAACATGAGTAAGCTGTGCACAATCTGCTGTTGTCACCTTACAGCTTTTAATTAAATCAAATGCTCCAAACAGTTATCCTGTGGTTTCATTTTGAGCTGCTACTGTGTGAAGTTTCCCAGAGCAGCTTTAACAGATTAGGGTCTTTTTGTTTTGACATCCTACCCATGATTCTACTTTTACGCTGAATAATCTTCATAAAAAAGAAATACCATCATTTCTAAACCCACCCCCGTAATTGTGTTTACCTTACACCCACGATTGCAAACAAACATACAAACGTGCGCGCGCACACACACACACGCGCAAGCTCACACACAGACGCCCACGCTGGGCCGCAACAGAGACGATAGAGAGAGGAAACAGATAGAGGAAAGCCTTTGGAACGCCAGATAACAGGATTAGACAAATTACATTTCAACTGTGACCATGAATCCCGTTTGGATGTGCGACTTGTTTTCTCTCCACTTACAACAGCTGCAATAGAGCTGTGACAAAATGGTGGTTTTCCAAAATAATAATGTGTTGAAAATTTACATGAATTATTGCCTGGGAATATTGGCTCTGGGTCTGAGCTGCTGCCGATGCCGAGACACCTGACGTTTAATAGGATCGTACGTTTTAAGAAGACAGACGATATATACCCATTTACACATTCTCGTTGCTTGGCTCATGAGCACTTCAATTCCCAAGCAACCCTGAACAGGATAAACAACTAGAAACAATGGATGATGATGAAGATTGTCAGTCTTCAACACTTCCACATTTCTGGGGACTCAGGTCAAATTAACCTTGCGAAACTAGACCAACAATTTTCACAATTTTCTCTTCTGTCATTGTGGTTTGACAAGACCATGGATCAAAGTGCTTTTCAAGCACAGTGGATGAACTCTTCCTACACTAAAGTGCTGGGCTGCCTCTGGTATTTGCTTCCAGTTTGACTGTAATACTGCAAAAACATGGTGGTTGTAAGTATTTTCTTTAAACTTAATACCAAAGTCATTTGATCACCAGGTGAGAAACAGGCCATACAGTTGCTGAATCATTTGTCACTGGTACCTGGTTTGCACCATTGATTCTCACTTCCTTGACCTAAACCGTTTCATACAAACAAGGATTGAAACCAGTTTCAAATTTTTATACCAGGATTATGCTTTATTAATTTCTCACAGGACAGTTTGGATCCACTGTGCTTTCACTTACATTTCACATTTGGCATCAAATGTGTATAAAAATATGAACAGGAACCAAAATCAATCAAATAAATGTAAACATTTCTCAAAAATTCTCTCCCTAGCAAAAACACTGCCTGCAAGATGGAGTCTGGCTTTTAAATGTTGTGTCACAAGCTCACTGCTTTAACCTTTACATTCTTGCTGCTGCTGAGAATGATATAACAGGAAGTATAGTGTAAAATCCAGATGTATGCTGAGCATAAGTGACAAATGACATACATTCATTTTGCAGTTACAGGTTAGGGACACTGCTCTATGGTGAATACCTTGCATCTCCAAAAAGTCAATAGTGTATCAGGTAGGTTTACATACGGAAAGGTCATTTAATAATCCTTCAACTGAAATTACAAAATTGCAAAATCCTCAGAAGAGTTCACAGATTTTTATCTAACAAAAGACAATTTTGACATTGTGAACATTTGACCGATGAGTGAGCAGGTTGGTGTCTTGCTCAAACATACTTCGTGTGACAGGATGCATTGTGGGGATCTGTGGCATTTATGTTAGAAATACGGCTAGTGTTTGTAGTGTGTTTGGAGGAGGAGAGACTGACACTGGCTGACTGCTGGTCTGGGCAATTTAAGATCCAAAGAATCAATCTTGTAAAAAATCCTCCAGGGCAGTCAAGGTCCTTCAGATGCTCCTGAAGACTGATGGCTGAGACTCCAGAGGGAACACTCCATCAGAGATAGAGAGAGAGAGAGAGAGCGGGATGTAGCTCCTGAGATATTCTCATTACTTTGATTTGCCCAAAACAACATATGGGAAAACCTGTAGTTTTATAACATGAAGGGGTTTTAGCCTACAAACAAAATAACCTACAGGACAGAGACAAAGGAAGGCAATAACGGAAGTGGGCACAATAAAGTGCCAACAAGCTGATGCAACAGTCTGATAAAACCCACAAAATATAAAAGACCAAGGATTGAATTGTCTAGTGTAGTACGATGCAGAGTATTGTATCATATCATTGCATAACCTAATGTTGTGTAGTTTACAGTATATTAAAACAAAACCTAATGACATGTATCATCCCACATAATGTGCATTGCATGTAATGTAATGTAATGCAGTAAAACTAAATGTATAGTGTAGCATAATGAAGTTTAGCATAGCTCATAAATAACTTTTAAAAAAGTAATACTTTTACAAAAAAATACCCACTTAAAAAAAAAAAATTATCCAACTGACCAACAATTTTTGTTGGTAGGTTTTAATTTCCACTAAGCCTAATGGCTGTACTAGCTACTAACAGGCCAGGTGAGCTAGGCTGGTTGTCCACAGTTGCAGTCACACCTGGATCATACCAAAATGGAACTAAGCATGCCATTAGTATAGCATAACAAGTTGAAATATAAGATGCCACCATTTAACAAACATCAGCTTTTCTTACAGCCCCCAGATACATATAAACCCACCCAGATGACTGACAGCGTAACTTAAACAGTGATGGTTGGATGAAAACAAAAAAGTTCTGCCTCGAGCTAAAATGTTGCAGATGCAAGCTTAAAGAAAAGTAACAGCTTGTCCAAAACTAATCTATTGTTGAAATGTGCTGAGCCCAGAATGCAGTGCAGCTCCAACTTGCAAAGAACTGACACACCAGATGGACTCTGTAAGGATTTCATCATCCGTGGGGTACGATTCACCCCAGATGCACCTCGTTTTCATAGTATTATGCTTACCACTTTGATGGAAATGGAACCACAGACTTGTTGCACGTTCAGTGTATTTCAGACAAAGAATTTCTATAAACAGGCAAACAAAAAAACTCCTTTAAAACCTGTGAATCCTTAAAGACCTGAGTTTCTGTCCTTCTTAATACATTATGTATGTACAGTTCTATGAGCTGCAAACACCATGATCAAAGTGCTTGCAGAGCAACATGTAAGAAAAAAATCTGTGTTATTTTGTGTCTGTGTGTCTGAGTAAAGGATGACATGGTGACAGCGGTGACTCCATTTCCATTTCCTCCTCGCAGTA
>JAVQJL010017287.1:0-43406 GCA_036024295.1 Nannoperca obscura | reverse complement strand
TTCACTTCCCTGATATCATGTCAAACATCCCTCCATCAGTCAATTCCATTTAGTTGGGACAAAGCAGAACTTCTCAAGAACTATTTTGAGGTAAATGTACATATTTCCATTTAATGCTACCTCATACTTCTTCTCCACTACATTTCAGAGGAAAATATTGAATGTTTTACTTTATTACATTTGTTTGACTGCCGTAGTGTTTTAATCCCAAAAATATAATGAACTTATAAAATATTATATATTGCTGTCAAATAAACTACCCAGCAGAGTAGTTAAAACTAACTCCATCTCGACCAGCTGCAACATTTAAAGGGTAAGTGGGCTAATTTTATACATCAAAGTCTTGGGGAGTACTACTGCATATGTTCAAAAATATGTAGACCACAAGTTTGAAAATGAAAAAATTTTGAGCTCATAACCCACTACTAACATAACATGACACCCAGATCTCTTACTGAAATGCTGCCAGTCAGGTTGCATTGTAGGTAATGTAGTCACCACATATGACAAGAAAATGGAATACATGGAATTAAAAGGACAATATCTGTTTCTGCTGCATTGATTTTGATGCTTTGTTTCTTAGACAATGTTACAGGAGTGCAATGCTAAATTGATGGAATACTCCTTTAAAATGCTGCTTGCAAATTCATGCATTGTAACGACAATCCAATAATAATAATTACTCTATACTTAAATACATTCTGCTGTTAACTAAACCAAGCTACTACTAAGTGAAATTTAAATGTCACTGTTACTGGTATTTTTACAGTATAGAGTGGCACTGCTACTTTTATCAGTGCAGGATCTGCATGCTTCACCGTGTATAATCTGAAGGCTGCACTAAGTACAATGAGAGAATCAAATATAGGACAAATGTTGAGTTGCAGAACCCGTCCCACTGCAGTGTGCCCCAGCCTGGTCTGATGGCATATGGTGCCTTCTGCTCCGCCAGTCAGCTCTCGAAGGCCTCCAGCTAAAAATGAATTGGGAGAGATACGGGCTTCTATTTACAAGTGGGGGCTTTTTGGGTTCTAACTTTCCAAAACTGATGATCGTATGAAGGAGCTGCTGCCACCATGTAGGGGACTGTGCCACTTTCTGGAGGTCTTGTGCCCCATTTTCTTTGAAGACCCTCGCTGTGAATATTGTGTGAGCCACT
Organism: Nannoperca obscura; assembly: GCA_036024295.1. Taxonomy (NCBI): domain Eukaryota; kingdom Metazoa; phylum Chordata; class Actinopteri; order Centrarchiformes; family Percichthyidae; genus Nannoperca; species Nannoperca obscura. Next base: position 42,247 of record JAVQJL010017287.1, on the reverse strand, counting down.
CAAGTAAAAGGGCTGCTTGCTTGTAGAGCTTTTCAACACACAGCCACGCAGAAGGAGAGGGGAGAAAGTGTATACTAAATGCACTGGAAATGGCAGAAATGTATTCCCAGGAGGAAAACATGTGACGGGAAATGAGTTAAGTGGTGATGACGACCGCTGATTGATGAACAGGCATCTGTTTCTGCGGACAGACTGAGTTTGGCTTGAGTGGAGGAGTCAATTTAGAGACTGAATGGTCGGATGGAAAACTCACTGCAGGCAGTTAAGCGCTTTATCAGCACTTTTGAGAGCTGGAACTGGTCCACACTTTGAGGAGGAAAAAGCAAGCGTAGAATCGATTTATTAAGCCTAGGCAATGATGCTGCAGTGATACCATGATGTCAGTCACTAAGATTTTGTTGCATAATACATATCATTCTCTCTCTAAGTATTCACAGCATGCAACTACAGTAACACAGATGGCCTCATTTTAACAATTAAAGGAAGATTACCCAGCGGTATAGATTGCAAATATTGTAAATGACATGCTGTGCTCTAAGATAGAAGAGGACTTGATTATGTGAGTGTGTAAGACTTGATTTACTTCCTCCTGGAGGTGTAAGCTGTCTGAGTTTTGGGGATGTTGTTGCTTATATGTGAGGTTAGTGCATTGACAGAGACAGAGGGTGATAGCGAGAGGAGGCCTAATCTTCTGTGGGCAGACAAGTGCTAATAGCACACGTCAGTGCTGGTGTGGGTGAAGGCTCATGGAGTGTGAAAAGGAGACACTATTGATCAGGAAGGGCACGGCGGTTCAAGTTGGGAACAAGCATCACTGAAATTCATCACGGTGTCAGCAATATCTGCAAATCAAGGCTGTGGGTAAACCATGGAGAAACATCATGTCGTTATGTATGCAATGTAAATGTTAGAAATGCCAGGTTGCAGTCGCAGCTGCTGCTTCATTTCAAGAATGGCGTGTGAGAGAGTGCAAGAAGAGATGATTTATTGGGCAAACACTTCTCACTTCACTTCCCACGAAGACTCACTTCTAGCAGAAAATTAACCCACTTTATCGCAGCTGCATTTGCTCCAAGTTTCCTCGACATAAAAGACTTTGTTATCACAGAGAACCTCTGTACAATAAAGTGCTTTCAGCCCCCCAAAGGAGCACTAAACAGGAGAAAGCAGAGGGCAGGGGAAGTCAGTGTTCCTCAAAGGCTGGAGAAACCCAATATCTCCTGTGTCAGGCTGCACCAGATGCAACCTTTAGCAATTTTGTGGACTGTTTTACACCAAACACTGAGAGCTATTGCAGGTCAAGGCAACTCACTTAGTGAGCTGCTGGCTCCCTGATGGTGGCACAGGCCAAACTGAATTTAGCACTGTGTAGATTCTTGTCTGTGTTCACATGAAACACTATAAAGGGGATTCAGTGTGCTGGTTGATCCAGTTGATCTGCACTTAGTGTAGTACATGTCCTGCTAAAAATAGGATAAAACAACACAATAAATAGAAACAAAACCTGTGCTAGGCATGGTTAGATTCCCAGTGGGAGGTGGCAGAGTTCAATAGACAAATGGCCTCAGGTATGAATGTTGCAATTCTCTTATTTATTTTACAACCAGGGCAGCACAGATGGCGACCAAATGGGAGACAATGTAAAGGCTTGGAACAAGATGTGGGTGGGGTCATAAAGGATTTTACTGGCCTTCTGAAGAGTGCTCGTGGTGGTCAGACACCTTAAAGGCAGACCCACCATGGAGCAAGTACTGTATGTTGTGGATGGTGAGAAACGGGTACCAACTAATCACTGAAAAGGTGAGAACACTCTCTATGAAGCTGTTGTAAAAAGTTACATGATGAACGGCAAATGAGTCAAGCATCTTCAGAAAGTACTGATGCTGCTGACACTGAACTATGTCAACTGTATTTCTGTCAGATTTCAGATGCTGTACTTAGTCCTAGGTACTTACTCAGGAGGATAACTGCAGGCTCAATAATGTGCTGTTTCCAGGAAAAGTTTCATCTTTATAATAAATGAAAATATTGAAGCCAAGCCATAACATTAAATATGTATAAGTAAATAACATAGAGAAAAAAATCTTCTTAAAGCATTATTTATTAAGAGTTTAAAAAAAAAGACAAAAGTCAATCAAAAGAATTATGTATTAAAGCACAACCCTTTGTGCAATGATGCATGCCACATTTGATCAGGCTCTGTGTTTTGACTTATTTGCAGTTTTCATCGCTCATTTGAATCTTTCATGCTGTGCATTCGTGTCAGGTTTTATTGATGTTGATTTCACTCCCTGAGATGTTGTTTTCTTTTCTAAACACAAGACATTTTTTGCAGCATCTCATCAGTCTGAACACGTACAGCAGTTTAAGGGACAGTGAAATTAAACAACTGGTAAAATGTGTATCAGTTAGTTTTCCTATGTGCAGAATATCTTAAGGTTGTCACAAATAACAGTCTTCGAAGGCCAATCTCACCTATTTTATGTTGATTTGTTCAATGACATTAAATCCTTTTTAGGCTTCCTTTTACCATTCACTATGATGAGTTCACAGTGGTGGTATCGAAGAGGATTTTCCAACCGCTATTGAATTAGTGGCCTGATATTAGGTTGGAATATCTTTCAATGTATTTTATTTATGAGGACCAAAAAATTGGTCAGTGTTTCTGTTTGAGTAACCTGTGATTAACTTTTAGTGTTTAAGTCCCAGCTTCTCCACTAAGGGGTGCTGCTGGATGAGGGGCACTGCATCCAACATAACAGACAGAGCACTGCAGCCCCCTTTACTCCTTACAGACTGTTGAGTGTGGTGATTCATTCATTCGTGAAAATATCCAACATTTTCTATTTAACCTAATACTATGGTTTAGTAATGAAAAGCATGTATTTGTCTTATCTTTTTAGAAAGGCTCCTTCATATTTGGAAGCATATTCCACTACAAAATACAAAGGAAATAGATGAAACGTTAGAGATTGGAATCAAATCCAAATGTTGACTTTCTTAGTCAATGTTATTCTTGAATTTCCGAGGTCCGGGTAACTACACTTAATCTCAAGCAAAGAGAAGAGATGCTCTTGTATCACGTTTAGTTACTTTCCAGCTAAAGATCCCATCCTGTTTTCAGTGTTTCAGTATTTTAAGTAGCAGCCGCAATAAAACGTATCATATTAAAACGGACCTGTAAAGCTTCAGTAAATTTAGGAAAATTCTATATTAACCATTTACAAACTCATTTTTTACAGCTTGCAGACTCTTTCTAAAAGGAGTTCTACATTTTCGTGAGAATTACCTAAAATGTAGTGACTTCAGTATCTTCCTCTGTGCTTTAACACAGCCTACTTCAGAGGAAAAGCCCACGCCTTTTTCGTGTGGTGTACATTCTTGATCACTGGTGTGTTTTTACGCACAGCGGCACGATGAGCGTCTGGACCTCTGGGTGCGCTCCCTTGACCTCGCTCTGCCTCTTTTTGCTTCTAAACTGTTCGGACACATTGTCGACTTTCGAGGTGACACTGCTTCACACCAACGACAACCATGCACGGATCGAGGAGACCAGCGTGGACTCGGGGAAGTGTCCCCCCGGTGGCCCTTGCTTCGCCGGGGTCGCCAGGAGGTTCACTAAAGTGTCGGAGATCCGTAAAAAGGAAAAGAACGTGTTGTTTCTGGATGCTGGGGACCAGTTTCAGGGGACTATCTGGTTCAACTACTACAAAGGCGCCGAAGCAGCGCACTTCATGAACATACTTGGTTATGATGCCATGGTAATTACTCCTTTAATTGTCTTTTTCTATTTAAAATATGCATTAAACTGAAAATGGTTGGGTTTTCATAGAGAAGTTTGTAGAACTGTAGAGTTGATTTGTGATTTGACGAGAGCATCACTTGACAATCCATGTTCTTTTGTATTTAAGGCTTTTGGAAACCACGAGTTCGACAACGGAGTGGAGGGTCTGATCCAGCCCTTCCTCCAGAATGTAAATTGCTCCGTTGTGAGTGCCAACATAAAACCTGACCAGACTCTGGCCGCAAAACTCAGTGGTTACTACCAGCCCTACACAGTCCTAAACGTGGGCTCAGAGAAAGTGGCTGTGGTTGGCTACACCACTGCAGAGACCCCCTTCTTATCCATGCCGGGTAAAAGCACTTGCTGTTGTTTGAATTACAAAGCTTTTAACGTTCAATATTGGCACAATGTTGCATGCGCGCAGTTCAAGTGTACTGCGATTGAAGCTTTGTCAGCACAATACAGGCCAATCACTTGTGGTGCGCCTCATGGTACTTTAATATTTTATTTACACCTTCGTGTCATCTGATCGCACTCCGATGTTTCAAGCTGTATTCACCAGTGTGAGGGCATTGATCACTGGAACTTTGTGGCCAAGTAAAAAATAACCCGAGTTCCCGTTTCCCCCGCGCGTTAAGGGCAACACCTGACGTTTGAGGATGAGGTGGAGGCGCTTCAGCTTCAGGTCAATAAACTGGAAACCTTGGGCTATAATAAGATAATTGCCCTGGGCCACTCTGGCTTTGACGTGGATCAAGACATCGCTAAGCGTGTGAGAGGGCTGGACGTCGTTATTGGAGGACACACCAACACATTCCTCTATACGGGTAGGTTTTATCCTATTTCATTCCATGCGCGTCTTTAGAAGTGTCTGAGGTTTCCACATGACCAACAGTCGTGTATCGTTTCAACTGGCTGGTTTTCATTTCTGTAATCGTTTTTATTAAATGCATCTGCAGAATTCACACCACGCTCAGCTGGTTAAACTGTGCTTCATAGATGCAACAAACACGTTTAAAAACGGCAAGCGCAAAGCCACTTTCCCTTCACTGTAACAGGAAGTGAGCTAGAGTGCACTATAAACCTCAAAAATGTCTTAATCTGCAGGAACCCCCCCATCCAATGAAGTGCCAGCTGGTCCATACCCTTTTATGGTGAGGTCTAACGATGGAAGAGATGTGCCAGTGGTCCAGGCCTTTGCCTTTGGGAAGTACCTTGGATACTTGAAAATCACCTTTGATGAGGCTGGAAATGTGATAAAAGCAGTTGGAAACCCCATCCTAATGGACAGCAGCATACCTCAAGGTAGGATTCAGTGGCCGCCTGCATGTCATTAATTACACATGGCCCATGTTTGCATTTAAAGTTGTTGTTTCACTGGTTGACAGATTGAAACAATTAATTGAACCAGATAAGATTTTATCATTTTAAAATGGCATCAAGTGACTTAAATTGCCGCATGTGTCTGGATTGCAACGCTCAAATAAATAAATAATTAGTGCACAGCTTGGAATCATTTAGGTAATAACTGGGATGTTTGCACAGCTTTCAAAGCAAATGACGTTGAAACAAAAGCTTGAAAATCTAAATGCATCTGGATTACTTCTGATTGTGTTCAGACACATTAAAGCAGCACACTAAAAACACAATATATTATATTTTCCTGTCCCATGGTTCATTCGAAATCCAATAAACTCACGTCTCGTGTTTTCATGAATCCTTTCTTTTCACTCGTTTTGTAACTCTCTCAGACCCAGACATCCTTGCTGACATTGAGAAGTGGAAGGAAGACTTGGCTAAGTACTCCTCACAGTATGTCGGACAAACCTTAGTCTACCTCAATGGGACTTTTGAAGAGTGTCGATTTCGAGAATGTAACCTTGGAAACCTGATCTGTGATGCTACGGTAATAATTACGGGTGACGTTTGGTTCATTAATTCATTCACAATATATTCAGAAAGCTTAAGTTGCTCCCTCACTTTGTTGTTCAGTTTATTACTTCATGAAACAAAAGAACGTGGATGTGGATGTTCCTCATCATAGAACTCCTGCCAAGTCTCCTGCCTGTGCATGTTCAGTGTTACACATAAGGTGGGAATTTGTGGAATTGAGAGGACTGCAGGGGGAGGAGGCTGACATAAATCCCCAATTTTGTTTTCCTTTTTGCGTTGCCAGATTCATCACAATATAAAGTATTCAAATGACCTAAAGTGGAACCACGTGGGCATATGTATGCTGAATAGTGGGGCCATACGGACAGCTATAGACGAACGCTACAAAAATGGTACTTATACATAATAACTAAGCCACTTTGCACTGTTGCAGTTGTAGTTTCTTTTCATAATGTAATGCCATTTGCCTTTTCTTTTAGGTTCCATATCAATGGAGGAGGTCCTCACTGTCTTACCATTTGGAGGAACCTTTGACTTGGTCCAGATAAAGGGATCAACGGTGAAAAAGGCATTTGAACACTCCATTCACAGATATGGAAGGAAGACTGGAGAATTTCTTCAAGTCTCAGGTCTGTCTTCTGGCCCCTGTGCTCCTCTACCACCACTGATTCACCCATGGTCTCCTGTATTAATATTAACTGTTACCGCTCTTTAGGTTTTGTATTAAAGGAATAATTCAACATTTTGGTAAATACACTCTAAATTCTCTAAATTCACTTTCTTGCGGGGAGTTGGTTGAGAAGATCTATAGCACTCTCTGGTCTTCTCATCTAACTCTCGGCAAGGAGAGGAGAATACAGGAAGCATATTTCCACAAATGTCACATTATTCATTGAAATGTTTTACTCATTGCTGATGTAATACTTACATATGCAAACGTAACATTTCCTAATTTTCTCTCTAACATTTCCAGGTATTAAGATCAAGTATGACCTCTCCAAACCGGTGAACCAGCGTGTAGTGTCTCTATCCATGCTCTGCACTGAGTGCCGTGTGCCAGTGTATGAGCCGTTAGACCTGGAGAAGACGTACACTGTTGTCATGCCTTCATACATGGTGGGCGGAGGGGATGGCTTCACCATGATCAAGGAGGAGTTACTGAAGCATAACACAGGTGGGCAGCAGAGACAGTGAGTGCAATAAGTGTTGTTTTAATTTAATTTGATGTATAAAGACAGCAAGAAAGAAGACTTGGTTTAATTTGGTTAGACGTTTCACCGCTTAATACATAAAAGAAAAATGTCTAACAGCTAAGCAAAGAAACAATTACCAACCAACGTCTCTGATTAAAACAATTCCTGGGAGTTGGCAGATTGCTTAAAAGCATACTCCAACTCTCTAATGTTTCAAGGTCCTCCCTCCCCCTGCTTTTCCTTCCTGTTGGACTAGACCTTCATTAAACCCTGATGGGTTTTTTTGTTAAAAAAAGAAAGAAAAGAGAGGACTGCTGGACAACGTTTTTCAATGATTACATTTATTTAGTCAGTTATTCAGAGTGGTGCTCACTGGCAACCTTTAAATCTCTATGAGTCTGAATGGACTCCCTGGACAAACCTGGAACTTAAAGTCAAATTCAAACATCAGTGTGAATTATAGATGATGGATAAACCTTTAATTATGAGTGAGAAACATTTTAGGGGAAGCATGTGAATCTGGTATAGAATTCAATTCAATTTTCAGTTTCCTGTGAAATATCTTAACATATGGAAAAACATACTCTAGCATCTATTTAACCTCTGGTCTTACACCGTTTTACTGCAATAAGCTGGTTCTCTGCATGGCTCAGATTTCTCAAAATTGGCACCTAATGTAACACATTTAAATTCAGATTTTAAATCAGATCAGGAAGAGCACCCAGAAGAAAGAGCGGAAGCAGTTCAGCCCAAAAACAGTTCTGAATGCCAGGATGTTGCCTTGGGAACTGTACTGCAGAAATTCCCACTCCAAGGATTGTGATGTGGGTCGGTCGGTCTGTCTACCTCTTTGCTCCAGGCTGAAAAGCCTCAACAACTATTGGACGGTGGATGTGGACGTTAGCATTGTCATTATAGCAAGTTATCATGCTGACGTTGGCATTAGCTCAAAGTACCTCTGCGCCTACAGCCTCACAGAGCCTTTAGCATGGTTGTAGACCCTTAGTCTTGTTTTTGTGTTTTTTCTTTTGGTGAAATAACCGCTAATAATTTCAGCTGTCCTCTAAGTAAGACACTGCAATGTGCAATCGTTTAAAGAGTCACCTAAATACTGTCTACTGTTATTATACATGTTGGACTCTTGGGGAACGTATTTAAACTCACTCTTGTGGGAATGATTTATCTAAAACAGATGCATAGTTTTAATGCCTTTGCAGCTGTCTCTAATGTTTACACAGCTTATAGCACTGTAAACACAGACAACAGGTGGTTTTAAGCATAGGCAGAAAGGAGATACAATTTTATCAGGAAACCATCGTTCAGTACCAAATCATTCAATACTAACCAAGCTGTCATTTTCCTGCCTCTTGCAGGTGATATGGATATTTCAGTTTTTTCCAAATACATCTCGGATATGAGGCGGGTGTACCCTGCAGTGGAAGGCCGGATCACGTTCAGGAGCTCAGCTGTCTTTACAGCCCACAGCCTTGGATTGTTGCTGCTGGGTTTATTTCTGTCCCTGACACACTGATTGGCTTGGTACACTGTGATAAACTGAATGGCAAGTTTGGCTGCTTGGAAACTCCTCTGGGACTTGGTTAACTGCCTTTCTATCTCGCTGCAGGATTGCAGGTTAAGGCTCAGGGTGGATTCAATATCCAGGCAGAATATTTTTTATCCCAAAAATCTGTCAATGATTTAAACACCTGATTAAAAGCACTGGGGACAACACGTTATAGTACAATCCTACACACAAGTGGGCAATATAAACCATGTAAATATGATATGCATGTTTTGGATATTTATCAGTATTGTTGACTTATAAATGCATGTAAGTGATTTTCAGCATCAATGTGATTTTTCTTGTGAATCTTAGGGAACTGAAGAACTGCCATGTTATGAATGTCCCATACCCTGTGTCCCACTTCTTAGTTAGATATTGAACAGAGGAAAATCTGTCCGGCTGCTATATCTCTACCTTCCCTCACTGAATAGAAATGGATGTAAACAAGTTAAAGCTTCAAAGTATTTATGCACCTGAATGTACCTAAACGTATTGTTTGATCGATTGCAGATTGTCTTTCACCTTAAACTCAGGTCCATTTGATTTTCCACCACTTATTCAGACAAAGAACAGAGCACTGTGACTGTAAACCTAATTTTTATAAAGAATTATATTACTCTAGATATTTGAGTATGTTCGAGTGCATCAAGTTACAGACACAAATATACTGCTACAGCAATATAATAATAATTGACATGATCTGTAAACAAGCATCTGCTTGCCGGCTTAGTTTACTCCAAAGTCTACGTTATGAAGTACTTATGTAAGCCTAATGTATTATCTTTTATCCTATTGAAAAATAAATGCCATCCTGACAACAATCAAAATGAGTCGTAAATTTTGAAATTGTGCACCTTTCTTTTGCATAGAACCAATAGTCCTGAAGTGAATGATTATATCCATTTTTCATCTAATCTTAATTTCAAATAGCCGTGCTTTTTAAAAATTATTGGTTTAAATAATGTCCTCCACTCCGTTGTCGAATAATGTATCATTTACAAAGAAGTCCCACAGGAATATGTGTGGAGGAGTCCTGTAGGAATTGTACAGAAGCCGTTATCTTGAGATCACAAGTTATTTTTTTAATTATCTCAAGAAAATGAGCTTTGTTATCTCAAGATAACGAGATAGACAACCCGTTATGAGAAAACTAAAGGTTGTTCCCCCTTATTAGACTAGTCCTACTTATGTTTATCAGAGATCAGGAGTGCCATACCTGCATGCATATATTGCATATTGACAACTGTAGCACCTGATTTAGATGTCAGATCAAAGAGTACCCATTATTGATCATGGCATCAGACTCTACTTCAATCAAGGTCTAACGCAGGGAGAAACTGCACTATGTCTTTCCGTTAAAAATAACATTTAGATCAGTCCTTATCATTTAAGGAGAAGACTAGGAGATAGATGTACCCATTATCACAAGAAAACAAGTTTGGTGATCTTGAGATATTATCAGTATTTACTAAACTGCTTGATTTGAAGCTTGGTCATTCTCAGCTTCCGTAGAATTGTGCAGGACCTGCAGTAGGCTTCCATTTTAGTTTATAAACCTACAACACACACAGATGAAAGCAACACACTTCCAAATTTTGGCTAAACACCAAACAGCTGCTACGAGGAAGTAGAGGGCGTTCTTACACATTTTTATCTACATACTTGCAAATAGTGGACAGGACACAATACCAGCCAATCAGATTGGAGAATTTTCAGAGATGCGATGACACAAAGCCTCTGACAGACTTTGTGCTGCAGTTTCTGTACCATCATTAACAAGCCGTGTGACTTAGCTTCCAAGTTAGTTAATGTCAGTGCTGTGTCTCTCTTGCCCCTCCCCTGTCACTCATTACTGTAACACAATCCATTCTCCATTGGAGTCCACCACCCGAGAGGTCAGAATTTTAAATAGAGACTATATGCTTTGTATATGGTTTTTTTTCTTCTTCCTTCTGTCAGTGAAAATCATTAAGAATTAAAAACAAAAAACATTTTCACTTCTGGAATGAGTTTTCCCATTTTGATTTGGTAAAACAGTGGCCACTTTTCAAGAGGTACTACAGGCTATAATTTGAGGTGATGGATTTGTATCACATCTGTGGTAATAGTCAAGTTATTTCATTGAAAGTTTTACAATCAACTACATATGTCAAACAGATGCACGCTTCTGCACTGTTCCCTTTTAGAGTTGATAATAATTACACACGGGCCACCGTTGTGGATTCATTAACATAATTTATTTTACAAAGTAAATGACATACAGCAACAGAAGGCTCGTATTTCCTTTCCTGTCTGTGATGCTGTATATGTGACGTGATCTACATGTTAGCATTAGCATTAGTTTAATGTCTCACCGGCGTGTCAGCTTATGTCCATGTAACTAGTTCATTTTACATCCATGGAGCCATCATAGAGGCCTCCTTCTGTATCTGCTGAGGAAACAAAAACATAGAGTAAGCACAAAAATAGATGTTAGATATCTCATTTTGTTACGGATTGCTGATTAACAGCAAAACATGGGAAACATGACATTTGTAATGTAAAAACAAAACTCCCCCTTGTTTTTCTGGCTAAAATATGCAGAAATCTGAACTTTTCTCAAACTCTTCAAGATGGAATCGCTACAGCCAATCTTGGCTCTGAAAGCTTGTATAACTACCTGATTTATTTTTCCACTTTAAGAACACTGAAATGTTACATAACATAAAACACAACATAGAATCCTCTATAGGATGACTACAGGCACATTTTAAAGCGTATAATAGATGTGATTAACTGCAGTGATTAAATCAATCAGCGTAAAATTACAATCACTTAAATGGAGTCATAAATGCTTTGGAATACTTATTATTAAGCATACTTATTTATTGGAATACATTTTTATTATTTTATTATACTAAAGAAAATAATAAATGCAATGTTTCTCTCCCTGCGACCCTGCAAAAGACAAACTGGTATAGATAATTTCTTTAGAAACCTGTTTACCTTGTTTAGCTCAGGGAAAAGTTCTTGAATGGTGATGTCCAACAGCACATATGTCAGCTGAGGAAGTAAAAAAGCATTAAGATCACTGACCTTTGAAAGAATATCCGAATGCTGAATTGCATTTGACGTCGCAATCAAATTACACAAAACACTCGAATGGATTGTGGTTAGCCACATCCCATGTTACAGTGTGTACCTGCACCCAGCTATGAATGTAAACATGCAGAGATATATAGAATATACAGATATCTCTCAGGTCCATTATATTATGTTGAAAGGATACGTTTTCCAGCAGTTAAGTACAAACATGCTGGGAAGCGAGGACTGCATTCTACATGCTGTGTGTGTGTCCTTGTTCTTGTGTACCTGTTTGTTGAGGACTGGTTGTTGCAGTCCATCGAAGAGGAGACGTACTCCTTCATACTTGGCCTCTTCTCCGATACATTTCCCCAGAAAGTCTGAAGATAATTAGCTTGTGAATTTCCCAGCCGACACATAAATACACTTGTTTTTATATTAGTGCATTTTGTTGCATGCGGAATGCGGAAGGTCAGCAGTGAGGTGGTCTACAAATTAGAAAATACTACCTGGAAAAACTGAAACATACCTGGAATGTAGGTCATCATCTCCTCAAATGTCTTCTTCGCCCTCCTCTGCTTGTCTTGAGCTGAGCGAGGCTGGCTGCTCTCACAGAAAACCGTGTCTAGGAGGGGAAGGATTATGCAAATCGTTTCACCTCCTTAAATTAGCATGTTTAAAGGAATAGGTAAACACAGGAATTCTCTTTTTTCCCCCCAAGAATTAGATGAGATGATCCACACCACTTTCTTCCCTTTCCCATTTGTGTGAACGTCTTTGCAGCGTACCTCTCAGCAGGGTGATGAGTGAGACCAGTCGGTGCTCCTGGACCACCTGGTTCAGTTTGAGCTGAAGGTAGTAATCTGTGTAGGCTTCCAGTGAGTTCTTCAACAGGATCCTGCCCGCCATTAGCAGGTGGTGCAGCCAGTCGGGGATGTGGAAGATGACTCGGCCTGACAGCCATGAAGAAGAAAGTGAAAGAAAGAGTGAGATAATTAAGGGGCTCTATGTCAGGGGTCTACTTGTCATGGGGGTGATTCATTAGGGAACACCAAAACCTACTTCTATTATTATTAATTCTGCAGCAATGCCAAAGTCAATGGTGTTACTTGTCTTGCAGCTAGCTACTGTTACATAAAACTGTGTATTTGACATCCACTTTTGTTTTTACTGTAATGGTGTCAATCAGCTATTAAATAGTAAAATGAATGTGATAAATAATAGTTTGTGATGACGACTATATGCAATAAACAAACTCCATGAGAACTCACTTACCCACATACATTAAGTAGTCATACACCCCTTCAACAGTAATCATTTCCATGAAGTAATTCTGATTGTGTCTCTTCTCCATCACCTCTGATCGGTTGGCGTTGTTTTTGAAGAGATCATTGAAGAGCTAAGAGAGAGGGATCCATTTTTAAAAACCACAAGAGCATTCTGCTTTTCTATTTCAACATCCTTTTCTGCTCTGAGCGACTGACAGAACTGTGCTGAGGTTAATACTCCATTTCTATGTTTTTCTTTTTGATGATTTTTTTCCCCACATAGCGTAAATAAGACAGAATAAAATGTGCATTGACCTCAAGTGGCAAGAAAACTGAAATAATCACTGGTTGTGAAGTCGTTAAGCTTCCTTTTATTTGAAGACAGCTGGACCAATGGAATGCATTTTAAAACAACTGAAGACTGGCATGAAAACAACACACAGAAGCAAAATAACAGTGTAAATGGTTCCCACAGTGTTGTCTTGGCAAATGGAAACCATGACTTTGCTCTGAAAACTATCTCAAAAACATTGAACTGTGAAGCTCGATTAAACTGTAGGTTTTCGACCAGAAAGTGGTAACTGGCAACCCATCAGTGTAAACAACTATTAAACTAAATTTGAGCATCAGGGAAGACTCCAGCTGTACTCAAAAGATAACATTCCTGGGGCCTAGGCTTGCAGAGAGAGAGAGAGAGAATAAAGAAATTGCAAGTAAAATTTGAATCCCCAACCTTTTTATCATTTTCCGAGGTGGGACTCAGGATAGTGAGCTCAGGGCGGCTGGGTTTGGGTTTGGGAGATTCACAGGAGTTGAAGAAGGACTGGATGAAAGGCTCCAGGTGCTGCCCTTTCTGACAGAGAAAGAACGGGACGCAATCTGTATAAGTTACAATGGCAGTATTAATTCTCTTACATTTATTACGTATTTATCATTATAAAACTGTTCAATTAAGGATCTAAGAAATACACAAGTGACTGCTTAAAACTAATGTGATGTGATTTGTATTGTAGAAAGATGAGAGACAAAAATGGAGAGGATTCCCAGACCACATACACACACCAGTGGGAATGCATTGCTTACCTCTTTAATTAGTTTGCTGGGAACTGACTTAATGATTTTCCCTGTGAAACATAAATACTTTATCTCAGTGGTGCACGGTTACGTCACAATTTGCCTCTGTCTAAAATACAAATATCTTTTCACTGCAACCCAAGGTCAGCCTGACCAAACGTTTTCACAGTGTGTTTGACATGTGCGTTCAAACATAATCCATCACACTGCTGTTTGTCACACTCATATTGTACCCAGGTTCACGTCAGGTAGCATCTTGTCCAGGAACTGAGACTCCATACTATGAGGGGACAGGAAGTCGGCAAGGAGCTGACTGTTGCTCAGCTCCGGGTGCTGCAAAAGTTTCTGCAAAGAAAGAAAACACGTAAATATACTATGTAGTAAGTTGTGTTCTACTATAGTGGACAACACGTATGTCTTACTCATTATATGAAGACGCAGACTGTAGTTATCCGAGGACCATACCTGTGGTTTTGTGTGTTTAATAGCTAATCAACAGTGTTTAAAGTAATACATTTTAAATTAACTTAGGTAGCCTTTTCTGACCAAATGAGACAAAGACAGGGAGATCATTTCTTTTGCATTCAGAACATTGATTTAACCTTTTCATGGTCCTGACATAAAGTACTGTTAGTTCGTCACAATTTCATAATGATCGCTTTTAAAAGGTTATTTTCTGAAAGTGGATGTTCCTGGAACAAATGCTCAAAAATGTAGCCAGTTTAATCTTGAAGTCTGGTCACTCGAGTGCCGCCTGTTAGCCAGATGCATCCAGTGGAAAGATGTTTGTGCGTATTTGTGTGTGGGGGGGTGGGGTGGGTGTGGATTTTATTGACTGAAATTGGCACATGTTCAAATATGACTTGTGCATTTGCTTGACAGTTATACGAGCCCACTTTTATTTACAGAGACATTGCAATCAGCTGTGCGTAAATCATCTTCATTCAGATCATTGAGTATACGTGTCTAATAGAATTCATAGGCAAAGACTTTAAGCGTCATATTTTCTCATCTACCTGAAGGTACTCCTGGAACTCCTCCCGCTTGGATGTGAGGAACTCGTAATTCTTGGGACCAATGATTCTCTTTGAAGGCAACTGCGCATCTGGAAAAGAGCCTACAGCGGGTGTAAGATTTCACAGAAAGGAATGTTTTTGGACAATGCTTTCTTTTACTTCAACCAGAAAACTACAGTGTGGTTTGGTCACCAAATTATGCAACAGCGCCATTAAACTTATTTGACTCCTACAAGTATGGTTCACTTAAACATGATGTTCTGTGGATCCTCTGGAATCCGTGAGACCATTTTGGTCATTAAAAGAACAGTGCACAGGTCCTCTACTGCAAACTAGAGTAACATTTTTCAGAAACCTTACCATGAAACTCTGTAAGCTTTGATTCAAGGACATAGAACTCCAGATATCTTCTATATACGGACCAGTGCTCAGTCTCATGTCCCACTGCAGACAAACACAAACAGGGAAAACATACAGTTTAGATTACATACAGAAGATTAATAAGATAGATCTTCCTGAGGAGTTAGCATAACTTCCATCGTATGGAGCTACAACTACAACAGGCAGTGAGACATTAAAGATCTACCAATGCTTTTTCTTTTTCACAGCTTTTTCTGCAGCAGTCACATATTTTACTCGTATTTAGATTTTATAGTGACTGTATTTAGCACCACAAACATGTTTATTTGTTTTCTTGCTCAGAGTTAGATGAGAAGATCGATACCACCCTCCTATGTATTTACAGTAAATATGAAGACAAAACAAACCGTTGCCATTCAAATCTAATCAAACAACACCCATACAGTCCTAATTAAGCAGATTAGAAGAGGTTGTTCTTTTCAGAAATTTTGATTGCTGCTTATTTACACATAAATGTTATGTTATAGAGAATTATGTAAGATTTGAAACCATGATACATCAAAAGTGTATTGATTGTGTATTCTTTTGTTCTTTTACTGTACACTGTACACAAGCTTAATGTATGTATGAGTACAGTATGTTATATGATCCAAATATATACATTTATTTTAATTTTTTATTTTCTATTTTTAGTTTATTTGATTGACTTTGGAAAAATGTTTCCCTTTTGTGCATTACTATGTTTTGTTTTTGCCTGTCACTGTCTATCATGTTGTTGGTTGTTTAAAACCATGTTTAATCAGTTGTGTGAACAAGAACTGATATCAACACAATTTTAGTCAAATCCTTACTGCGAATGCAAAATTATATCTGACAGATAATGATGCTACGGCTCATTCTATAACATCATGCAGTGAAGCAGAAAGACAGCTCTCAGGTGACAGTAAGTGAGAAAGAAAGACGGGTCCGCTAAGCCTCACCTGCCTTCCGGTCGTTGCGCTCTACATCGATACAGAACACAGGAATCCTCTCCCTCTTCACATCGTCATCATAGAAATCAATGTACGGGATGGTGATGTTCCACGCTGAGAGGTTTCGTGGGGTGCTGGGGGTGGAGGCTGCCTCCATGGGGGAGTCATCCTCCAGCACCATCATGGCTTCCTCCACCTTGAATGGAAGAAAGTGCGAGAGGTTAAGGTCAAATAGAGTCTTCAGAAGAAATAGGTCACTGTTTTACAATCTTAAGATCACTACTTGTTGGAGAGTTGTCTTTTAATTCTTGGATTTATTTAGTTCATTGAGTTCAAGGTCGGTTTATTTTGTACTGTATTACAATTCAAGTGTGTGCATCTGTCTCAACTGTGTGCTACTTCACTTTGTAGCTCATGTAACTAAACATACAGTGGACACATATTAAATAGGTATTTAGAAAAAAGGCTGGCTGAGAGAGGATAAAGGAAACGCAAAAGGAAACATACCATATGCCTTTACACTATTTCCAAACAACTATCAAGTCCTGTTTTACTGCAACAGCTTTGGAAGACAGGTCATTATATATGTAGACATGGTTGATTTATTTGCTTTTTTATAATAATCCCAAACAGTTAGGCACCTTCTGTACATTTCTGTACATTTCTCTCAATCAAAGCAGGAGTGTAGTCATTTCCATGAGTCTCACATGTGTTATCACACTTGCTTCCTAAGCCCACACAACCTTCCATCAACTGAGCATGCAAACTCATGATATGCAGACAAGCATTGCTAAAACCAACAGAAACATTTTTTTTTTATTTTCCATTTAATGTAACTGAGCAGCTATAAGATTTATTTAAAAATTGGACAAAAAACTGATAAAGCTTCAACGTTGCACCATACAATTAGATGTACCTAATGTATGTGAATACGTCTAAACAGTGTAAAAAATGTTATGTCACACTAGCAACAAGGGCAACAACATTCAGGGGAGTACTGGAAACATTTAAGTTCAACTGGTTCTCCAGAGTAGCAATATCACTTTCCGGAATCATGTGAATGCTTTGAAGATATCATTAAAATGGAAAACCCTGGAGATAACACATGGCAGACAGACATGGTCAACAGTGTGGCTTTTCTTTCTTTACTCACCAACGCCCCCAAGTGATAACTACAGTGATTGTGCAGAGGAGTGAATATGTTTGAATTGTATTTTTTGGTTGCCAGAAATCTAAACAGTATACATATTTTTGTTACAACTTTTAAAATATTTCTTATTTTGAAATATTGCCATAAAGTCTACATACAGCATGAATCAGAGCCATCTGTAAGAATTAGGAACATACACAGTATCGTTTGATTTGTGCTTATGCCTGGACTCCACAGGAATCTATTGTCCTGTTAGCATTAGAACAAAAAATAGTTTACTGTAATATTTTTAGATCAGCCTCACCATATCGTCTTCTCCCTCCACCAGCCCATAGGATGGCAGCATGGCTCCCTCCATGGTTGTGCTCTTGAACACTCCTTTGATCTTACTGCCGATGCGGCTGATCCCAAAGGACTCGCCCCTCTTTGACGTGTTCCTGCGGGCCAAACAGGGCGCTTATTAGACAATGCGTGATGGAGGAGACGCGCATGGCTTCAGCAAAGCGCATGCATCTTGAGACAGGAAAGGAACGGTAGAGTATGGGAAGCAAGGAACAGCGTACTGCGTCGGTATTAGGACTGTACAATGAGGAGAAAAAAAGCAAAGGTAGCCAACCCCAAAGCCAAAATGACACTTCACAGCCATCTCCACAATGAAATGTCTGGGTTGCTGCTGCAGGGCCAAAAGCAAACACAGCACACAACAGTCAGCAGTGATTTCATGAACGGATGTCTAGTTGGAAGGGGATCACAAATTTTAATGACTGTCGTTTGACCAGTTACCGGTCAACCAGACCAGACAAACAACATCACAGGTGCTCTGTGTGAGTGCCTGTTGGATTAAGTGAAATAAAAATCGCTATATGGTGTATGGTGATATACCCAACTGAACATTGAAAAGTCACTGCATTGTCAAAAACAACAGGCGAGTCTTCAGCATAAACAACACAACAAAGTTGGGGAAAGGACGCATGACAATGAAAAACAGGATCCCATGCATCAGTCCCACCATGCAGGCATTTGGCACGGACTGGGGTCACGTAGGGGAAAGTGGACAGCATGACATCACACTGAGCGACCTGTGACACACGGATGGACCCTGACTTACTTGGGTGATGAGTGGCGGTGGGATAACGAGCCGTATGGGAAAGTTGTGAACGTGGACTGGGCATGGAGGGAGTTAAAAGATGCAGGTGAAGAGCTGCCAGAGGCGGTGAACAGTGAGGACGGGGACTCGGGGTTCCAGTCCCAGGAACTATAATCGGAACAGGGTCACGTCCCCATGGGCAAGAGGAGGGAGAGGACCATGGGTCATACCAGGGCAGGCAGTATGGTGGTTATAGAATCAGAGTGTACATACAGTCACAGACACGGCACGGTGGCGGCAATACATAGATGGAGTAACGGGCGGACAGACAGGCAGAGTGGAAGGGGGGGTTACTGAATCGCAGAAATGGAGGGAGTTGAGGCTTGTAGTTGGTCAGTGTTTACGAATGGAGTGCCAGTAAGAGCCATTACCTGCTATCTCCTTTGAGAGGCATAATGCATGCTGCTTTGAAAACTTCCTTCATAACAAGATTGCTTTCTTAACCAGATGAAAAAACTGAAACATAAAACCAACGAACGTCCTTCCTGACGTTCCCCTGATGTTTAATTCTGTAATTTTGGAAGCAAGCAAACCTAAATTTGAACGATTTTACAACAAAATCAATAAAAAATAAATCCTAGAGATTTTATATTGCATGCGTTCAGCAGCAAAACACTCAGCTTGATTAAAATATTATTAATGATGACTCATGCTATGATTAACATAATTAGCTGATTAAGGTCACTTTTCTCAATCTTCTCTCATTTGCATACAGCACAGGCACCAAATAACACACGTATTTATGGTGAAATTAGATTAGCAATACAATTATATATAATTATCAAATGATCAACTAGTGGTCATTGAACTAACGCACTGATTGCAGAAGGCCCAGAGCACAGTGAATGTATTAAAAAGGCAGCACACGTTCTTCTGTAGACCAGTCAGGCAAGAATGAAGTGTCGTTTGTATCTTGCGTGCAGCAGCACTGCTCAGCCAGCCACTGATTGATCAGCACACTGATGCCTTATACTCACCGAATGTCATCCAAACTGAGGCTATTTCTGGAACAATATGCACAAGGAGTTAGTGGCAGGGCTCCGTGGCCACATACACACCACATCCCGTGATAGAAACATGACAGTCCATCCCAGAGCTCAGGTCACTTCAACTTTAAGTCTTTTTTTGAAATGTTATTGCTAACTTACAGCTTCTTTTAGGCTGTATTAAAACAAACGTACAATGAATTCATATTTAGATTTGATGCAGCTGATACATAGTATATTATGCCTTCACACTGCCGTGGTTTTTGGGATACAGAAAGTTATGAACATAAGAGCACAACAAAAGATCAATAAACAATCACTGAAATTCAGAGAGAGTAAAGGAACTATGGTTGCATGTGGGTGCAGACAAAGCAATCAATTTTCTCTCTAAAAGGATTAACTGCCAGTGTGGCATTTCATGTTTCAATGTATTTCTGTGACAAAATTATCAAAAGTCACCTCTACCATCTGTCAAATACTAACTGGCAAATCATTATACTGGTACACATTATGGTCATGTTTTTATTTTTTGTTCACACGCAAATGCAAAAATAAATTGTGAAGTGGAAACCCACCTGCTCATCTTGGAATTCCTGGCAGGGGACTCGGCCCCTCTCAGAAGTTGGCGGAAGTACTAGAGAATGACACGGAAAGAGCAAATAAAGGTATGTAAATTTCAGGTCAATCAAACACAGCATAGGAAAATCCTGGGACAGCATATAAACGACACTAAAGTATTGATCGAATGACCTCTTTGTACCTTTATAATAATAATCATGAATGCATTATTTGTTTTGGAGCAGGAACAGGAGTGGCAACAAAATATAAAATAATATCATTTTTTCCCCAGACACACTATTCATGCCAGGCAGTGACCTGCTGTGGACAATGGCTGAGCTCTGGTCCACCCAGCTGCATTCAATGAAACAACCTTTGAGGGGTGAAATTCGGCTTGGCAGCTTGGCATACCGCCAGTATTGGCTCATTGGCCAGTTGCGCGTCTGTTATTGATGACACGGGCGATAGTGGTTGGTGGCTGAGAGATCGGAAGAGGGTAGCGCAAGGGAGTAAATGAATTCCAAAAACAACTCTAAGTCCAGCATTTGGCACAAACAGTTCTGACACAAACATTAACATTCAGTCTGTGCTAAAACTTCTTTCTTTTGAAAGGATTTTAAAATCAGAGCAGACAGATGCAATACAGATATGAACGAGGTGATTCATTCATTGGTTTGAGCCTAAGGCATGTGTTGTCGAGCTGGGTGTCAGTGAATTGAGTGATTCATTTGCTGGTGTAGACGCTAACCTCATCACTGTGACAAAATAATGGGGTGAAAACATTCTCCAGGAGGGAGAGGACGTGCTCGTAGGCTTCAAACAAACACCTCATGGTCTGCAGCTTCACCACCTCTGAATACGGGCCCTCTGCAACTGGGAAGTGAGACAACAAAGGTACATACAGGTTATACACACTTATTTAAGGTGGGTCCAGTAGTTAGCAGTAATAGTAATAGTAGTTAGTTGTAATTTGATTTATTCTGTCACATACTGTTGCGTATTTCTTCCACTATAAATGGGTCAAAGCGGATCTTGTCAATGCTCTCGTCCAAACAGTAGGTCTCATAGATCTTCTTCACCTCCTCATGAAGCATCATCTTCTCCGAGTCGGACAGCTCTGGGCACAGTATCCTATCGTTGAATTCCTCTGGGAAGTTAAAAGAGTCAGTCGTCTCAGTCTCACAGTAAAGAGTGCATCACTGTGGGTGTCAAGATTACAGACAGTCTTCAGTGAGTTTTGCTGATGATTTCAGAGTGACTGTGCGAGTCTGAGAGGTGAGAGAAGGGTAGGGTGAGAGAGTAGGGCTGACTTTACAGCTTATACATATTAGTAATGTAACCACAAAAGGAAAAATAACAAACTTAATCGAAGTCAAAGAACTTATATCAAAGAGCATTTAGAATTTGAAATGAACTATTAAAAACCTGAATTTCATGCAGGTAAAGCAACAAAAGTATCTTTTGAAAACATGCATACCGACTGAAAGGCAGAACTGGAGCACATGGACGGCCCCTTCTTGCTTCAGGAAGTTCATGAAACGGAAGAGAAGGTCTTGCTGTTCTCTGATTTCCTTCAACTCCAGCTTCAGCACCTGATGAGAAAGAGTAAATAGTTCAATAGTTCAAAGATGCACTTCTCCAATTTCTTGATAAGCTCGCTATTACACAGAGTCTGCATATTGGGGTGACAGTATGTACTAGATATTGTTGCGTACAGTATCTGGTGGCTTGCTGTGGAGGACGTGTTCCCCTGGATGAGAGAAAACACTTACAGAGGGCTTTTTGTTGCGAGTATCAGAGTATTTTTGCAGGAAAGGAACCAGTGTTGAAGTGGGCTCTGTGGCTTCTTCGGGCTGAAGTGACAAAAATAGATAAGAAACATGTTTATCTTATTCACCCACAAACTGCATACACTCTGCAGCAATACATTTAAATACGCAGAATGTAAATTGAACTGCTCGTGCATGTGCAAGTTCAACAGGTACTTACAGGCGAGTTCTCGATGAATATCAAGATCAAATGATTCACTGTGTCCTGAAGAAAAAAGGAAAAACACAGCGTCACCAAACCCACAGAGAGCACTTTTCATGTTATGAAAAAGACACATCTTTGTCTTCCATTTGCATGTCCGTGCTAAATGCTTACTAAATACAAATCAAATATACTCTTAGACTGATAAACTGTATCAACAGAAGGCTTCAAGTGCCAATAGTGGCCCCTAATGTGTCTACACTCACAGGATCAGCCAAGTAGTCCATTGAAGGAAGGAAGACAGAACCAGCCAAGACTTCTCTTATCAGGAGAGTAAGAGATCTGAGAGGAGCAAAGAGATAAGGCAGCAGGAAATAAGAAAACGAAAGAGTACAGAGTGATCCTTATCTACTTTTTGTATAGTGTCAGAGCTGTCAGACTTTCTCCTTAGTACACTGTACACTGATGATGTGATGTTTTGCACCCAAAAATATGGAGGCAGTGCGTGGCCTTTATTGTCATAGCGCTGGGTTACCTGCAGTCCGTAGCCTTGGGTGGAAGGATGTAGGGGAAGAGCATCTCAGTCAGCTTCCTGAGGTAGAGGAGCTCGTCTCTGCGGCTGCGAAGGGCCACGTGGAGGTCAGGACCGTATTCCTCCAGGGCAGCTTGTTGAAGAAACTCTGAGTTCTTTACTAGAGAGGAGAGCAAACGAGCAGAGAGGTTCGTTGTTTTGATTTTCATTTGGTGAGGACAAAGAAAAGACTCGGTGGGTGATGCATATCAGCAATACCTTTCTGTCTTGCTTTGCCAATTATTTCAATGTGCTTCATGGAAACTTTAAGAAGCTTTCGTGTGATGAGGGATGCCACATCCACCTGAGAGGGGGGGGTGAATCAATTAAAAATAATGAATGTTCAGTCAATCAGCGTCAGTGAGTCATCCACGGAGTCTGATTTGTCACCTTCTGGGTTCTGCGGACCAACACAGCTGCAAAGAAGCGCAAAGTCACTCTCAGCTCGTCGACAAACGCCTCATCATCCGTGATGTCTCTGAAAAGAAACACTGCAGTCACACCTGTCAATACATATAACACATCATGACACATCGCTTTGTTTTACGACGCACAGAAAAATGGCTTACCTATACCAAGGATACACAAAATTCTCCAGAACCAGCTCCAGAATCTTGAAAAAAAAGAAGAAACATGAAATGAGATAAAGAGGTCTATTAATTTGATAATAATTGTGTTAAACACGTGTATTACCTCTGAAAGGGAAGCATCCATCTTAGAGGGAACTTCCAGGTCGAGCCATGGTTGATAGTTTTCCAGTAATAAAGTCGGTCTATCAATAAATTGAAAAAAATAAATAAATCACACACAAAGAAAAGCGCAAGAATCCTTCCTGACCACTAGAGGGAAGTGTAACATCTTCCATAGGGATGATAAACAACTGTATTATTGAGCACATGGAATGCATGTTGACAAACCAAATGCAGTAAGATTAAGGGAGAACTATATTAGCAGTCCCTGTTCAATTAATCCAGAGGGCTGTTTTGCAGTTTACCTTTCTGTGTCCTTCCAAATGACTCACTTTGTTTGACTTTTACTAGCACAAGTAAACCCAGGATATGCAGTAGCATGGTGGTATACATAGTCACGGGAAATATCCAAGGCTATGGAGTGCCCTCTTGTGCATGAGGGCATTAAGCGTTTACCTTGTAAACACAACTACTGTTGACACAAATCACAAGGTCAAAACACAGCCACGTCCTCAACTACGACTGCACCACAACATAACCAGGCATCTCACCTGTGCCTTTTGCATTTGATTTTTCCACAGACGGCACAGCTGTGGCCCAACGGAAACAGCTCCTGTTGGTATGTCTCCAAGATAAAAGTGAACATACTGTAGATTAACAGCTTTTACGGGGGTCCATCAATCACTGCAGGTACAAAGGTGACTCAATCACGGGGGAATTTGTGTCCAATTAATTAAATATTAATTATCTGCCATTGCTGTCCATTGCTGCAAGTGTTAACACGCTCATATCGGTATCAGTCATCAGAATATCAGATGTTTTTTGTAATGTAATAAAAAAGCCTCAAAAGACACAACACAAAATGTTGTCAAATTGTCCTGATCAAGTCACAGAGTCACAAAGCAGACAACTTTATTCAGTAACTCTTGCTCTCTGACCTGGCCTACCTTGGTCTTTGGTTTGATGGAGACAAAGATGTTGGGCAGCAGAGACTCGGGCCCCAGAGAGCAGTAGAAAGTGACCACTCCGGCCAGGAAGGACCAAAACACCATTATTATGTGAATATATCTGTCAAAACAGAAGACATATTTAGCATGTTGACATTTAGCACATGAAGGGAACGTGAGGGTGTCATGTGCGCGTCACATACGAGGTGGCCTAGCATTGATGGGGTAATAACGACAGTGTAGGCTACATACCTGCTTAAAAGCACAGTGGACAGCAGCAAGGCGAGCAGCAGGAAGCAGAAGACTGGATACTGTCGGCCCAGCTCTCTGAACCGGTTCAGCTTTATCCCGCGTCTTATTTTCTCCAGACAAGCCCCTATGCATCCCATCTTCGTCGCTTTGGGAGCCTTTTCACGTGTAGCCTATTGCAGATTCCTGTCAAATAAAGAAGACTTCACGGCGCGACAGTCTAGAAATAAACAAGGGCACGTAGCCCGCAACGCAGGCCGTTTCTTGTCGCTTTAGAATACGAGGCAGGTTCCAGCACTTACTGTGTGTGTACGGTGGATGATGTGGGCCATTTTTCCCTGTAGTCCGGCAGCGACACCATCGTGAATTTGCAGAATAAATAAATACGCGGTGCGTGTGGGATCCGGTGCAGGGAGAGGCGAGGTGCCGCACGCAGCTGTAAACCGCTGCAGGATTACAGGTAATTACACAGCAGCATCTGCGCACGGACTGTGCCAGAACTCGGGTAGTGTCTTGACTAATGGCCGCGGCGCTCTAGCTGTCATTGCTGCCCGGTTGTCAGCGCTGGAGACGCGTGATGTCACCTCCGCTGCGCTCACACAGCAGCAGCAGCAGCGGTTCGTGTAGCCGTTAGTTTACAAGCCAAACAAGTAAACCAAGCTACACCTTCCCTAAAATAAATAAGCCACGAGACACGACACGTCCCGAGTGAACAGAGCAGACAGTTCCTGCGCCGTGTCGACTTTTATATACGTTCTGAAGTAACGGACACGAAGTGCATCAGCGTTAAAATCACATATGGGTAATAACTTAATACTTAATTACACAAGAAAACTGGAAATCTATTGGACGGTTGTTGTTTTTTGGGGCTAGCTAACGGGCGTTAGTTTGAAAACAACAAGCGCGAATTAATTAGTTCCGCTGTTAACGCCACATCTGCGTTGTTGCTATCGTTACCTGCACATTTAGAACCGGGACCACAGTTAAACACTGCAGCGGGACTGTGTTTGACGTGTTACTATTGACTAATATGACCATTTTAGAGACACGGGCCAGCGAACGAGACTCTAATTTTCAAGTAACGACGACCCTGCTTGCCATATATTTACACAATTATGGCAATACACTGTATGCTAAATATATAAGCCTCGAATGCTAACAGTCAACAGTTGGCTAAATAGTAAAGTTCCCGAAAGCCCAAGTTGCTCACCAATCAACAGAAGTGCTGAATTATAACATAAAAGCCCAAACTGTACAAGGCAACCTTACTTAGACGCCCACTGTTAACCAATAACAGACCTGTCTTTGACATGTCAAAAAAAAAGTATAGATGTAACTGATAGTAATAAGTTTAGTTTTGCCAGTTTCAGGGCCACAGTATTGTGTACGACAGTTCATTTGTATGGTTTCTTGGGACACTTGAGCTACTGTTAATGATATACTACTTCCACCAGTTTTTCTGATTAAAGTCTCTAAGGTTTCATACATTTTCAAACCTGTTAGTCTCATTGCACTATACATTTTATTCCCTGGTCGGATTTCTTTGTCAATTTCTTCCACCCATTTTTTTGTCTGGTTACTGGCACTTAGTAAAGCAGCTTGTTCCTCAATGGGCATCTATTTTAACTGATGATCTCATCAGTAGCCTCAGTAAACTCGTTTCACACCAACAGAAATTGAAATCACTGAAAACAAAGACAATAAGAAGTTGCCTAACTAAATCAAAACACCAGTCAATTTGCATCTCATGAAGATTTTATCCAAAGAGTAAGACACAAATAGAAATCAAAAACTTTATTACAAAAATAAGTTACACTCACCTCCATTTTACAGTATAAAACAATTTATTTGCAGGAATGCAAAAAACGTTGTTGGCCACCAACAATAGTTTAAAACTGCTAACATCTTTTTTTCAAAAGGTGGTTGTTGTTATGATTTTATTGAGGGAGTTAACTGTATAGAAAACTGGGATTGAAGAGCAGTTTCCTTTTTGCTATACCCGGAAATAGAAATCATTCACTGCAGTATCCCTTCTACCACTATGTGACTATGATCCCTCACCAAAACATGGCAGCTAACGTTAGGCACACATGCTCTCTGGCTGGGCAATATGGCAATTCAGTCATCCATCAAGAGTAACTCGAAAGATCTTCTACATAGTTGCCGTCGGGGAAGCTGGGTAGGGATCATTTAAGATTAACATGATTTTATATGATGAAGGATTGGATTAGGTAGGCTGTCCTACATTATTCTGACGTTTGAAAATGTATTGTATCAATATAAAAACAAACCCACTGGAATAATACAGTGGCACAAAAGGGACACTGCAGGGCTTTATTTTTTATTTTATTTTATTTTTTAATCAAAGGCAGTTGGATGCCTGTGATGTTGAAGCCTTTACAAAAGTAACATTTTATCCGAAAAACTATACAACCAGGTAACTACATACTCTGAAGAAGCAAGGCGGCTAATTCAGTTCAAAATAGGATAAAAGCAGGGCTTGTTCAGACTCATCTTATGAGATTGTTTTGCATGCCCAGTTTGACTGTTTACAGTGTCAGAGGTGCAGCTGAAATGACTATTTTACATTAAGTACATTGTTTTTGCGCTGCAGCTCTTGTGCATATTTTGTATGAAAACAAGCCCTGCTTTCATCAATATAGTTTCCCTATTTACAGTACAGGCCGGGTAGTTTAGTCCTCTGTACTGAGGTAGTCAACCAACCCTTTAAAGACAAGTTCTGAAAAGAACCACTTTCCTGGAATGCCTGACTTATCCATGCCAGGTGGGTACACCCTAAAAACCTGCAAATGTTCTTTGTCAAACATCCAGATCAAAAGATTAAGAACATGGATAATCTGACAATAAAAATTGCGATTAGCACAAAAATATACAATAGCATCAAGCTCCTTTGAGCCACTTCAAACCTAAGAACTTAAAAAGTGCAATTCTTCAATAATTATTTTAAAATGGCATGTTCAGGGACAGGGAAGGGGTAGATTGTAAGGGCAATAGTGCCCTGTGTATCAGGGCTGGGTACAAGGGTACAGGGCAAAGAGGCTGTGGCGAGTATTCAGAATCCTCCGGTCATCTTTTTAAGGTGTCACTTTCAGAAAAAAAAAACGGGAAAAAAAACAAAACATGGGGAGGGGAGATGCTTCTTCTGTAAGGCTGGAATATCATTGGACCTTTTTGTCGTGCTTTTTTTTTTTTTCATTTAACATCCATTGCAGCTTACGGTGTAACCCCACACATCAAGTCAGTATCCACTGTGACAGGTCAGGACCGCCCTCTGCCCCGTTTCCCTGCTGGGCCAATGAGAGGAAAGATAAAATTAGTACGGAATTTGGGAGGGAAAAAAAACAAATCCAGACACCCACGTTAAACACATTCCCTTTCACCAACGGATTAATGCAATTCCACAAAATCTAGACTGAAGAGTGTTTTGTCGCTAGTTTGGGACTCAGAGCTGGACTCCTTAAAAATACAGTACTGCATGTTGGGAATGACCTCTGTCTGCTGGCAAACCGGCTGACTGGCTGCTCTGAAAGATGACACCTGCCAGGGATTAGTTATGAGGCCAATAAGCAGGTGTAACTCAGTTTTTTTTGGTGCAGCCTTCTATTACCTACCTAATTTCAAGTCAATCAATACCTGCGCTGTAATTCATTCTGAACTTTCCGGTTCCCAAACTACAGCTGCGGTCATCGATTTATTTCTGCCTTTCCTTCCACGTCAGCCCTCTGAACTGTATGCTTTTATAACTGACCCCACTGACGGAATTTCTAAAAAAGCAGTGACTCAAAATAAACTGAGCCACATACCTTTCCTTTTCCCACTAGTGAGCAGTAATTATCGAACCGAAAAAATCCACTTTTAGTCACCACCGTGTGACTAATTGTATTTGAACCACTTTGAAACTAACAGTAGCACGCAGAAAAAAAAGTTACCTCTGTTTGTTCCAGGGCCTCCTCGCTGGGAGAAGCCCACTCGGCCCCTCGGTGTGACGCCACCGCGGCCCCTGGTCTGACTGGCGCCGCCACGGACTCCTCCCCTCCCTACTCGTCCCCTCCCAGACCCCTGGAAGTCATCGTAGCCGTAGTACGGGTCATCGTAGCCGCCCCGGTAGTTGTGGTAGTCGTATCCATAGTAATCGTAATAGTCTTCATAGCCATAATAGTCGGGGGGGTAAGAATAACCTCCCCGGCCTCCTCGGCCCCGGCCTCTTGTGGGTGGTGGCATATGGGGAGGCCCATAATAATAGTATTCATCATACCTGAAAGAGAATACAGACTCGACATAAACATGGTATCCTGCTTTATATAAAAAGAAAAAATATATGTATATTTTTTGTTGTTTTTGTTAGTTTTTTTGACATGGCTAAAAGGTCACAGGTTTGAGTTGCATTGTTCTCTTACATTTGTGTTTTAGCGGCTTGTCTCTGGGCTTTGCGCTCTTTCCTCTTCTGGTCAGGGGGCTTGGCGAAGACGATTTCAATGTGCTCTCCCTCGAGGTCTTTGCCATTGAGATCAGCCAAAGCCTGTGAGGTTGATCAAGATAATTAGAGTGAATGTTTTCGCTGCAATTACAACAAATTTAAGATTAAGTTCATGATAAATGTCTGTCTTTCCAGTGCGTTTTCATACATACCTTCACAGCACCGTCTCTTTCCTCGAAGTGGATGAAGGCATAGTCTTTCAATTTTTTCACCCGCTCCAGCTTGCCAAACTGACTAAAGGCCTTTTCAAGTATCTCTTCTGTAACTGTGCTCGCCAAGTTCCTCACAAATAGCACCTTGACCTGGTAATGGAAACACAAGGTTTGTGTTTTTTTTACAGAAAAAAGGGAACAAAGAAAACTGCAGGAGACAATCACAAAGAGAACATGATATACGCCTTACCTTGGCCATGACCTCTGGGTCTGGGTCCTCAATGGGGTCAGCCCACTCCACGGTGACCACGTTTCCCCAAACCTTCACCTTGCCGCTCATTAGCCGGCGGCGGGCCTGAGCTGCCGTCTTGTGGTCTTCATACTCCAGGAAGCAAAAGCCCCGGTTCTTCTTCTTGTCGTCTGGCTGGTGGTACAATATGACATCATTTAGACCCTCTGTAGAGACAAGAAACCGGGGAGAGAGGTGGAGAGAAGGCAGCAGGTGGTTAACTGGATTTATTCAACAGAAATCACTGTTGCATCAACAAACTACTGAGATTAAACCTGCCTTTAGAAAACAGCAACAAACAATGATTTAACACCACAAAATAGAAAAAACACATCAATATGCAAGTATTTATTTCTTTTAAATCAAGCTACAATCAAATTGTAGAATGCTTTTTCTATGTTGTGCTTTTAAATCATTTTTTGTGGCCGTTTCTAAAGGCAGGTTTGATCTCACTAGTAACGGTCTGATGTAAAAAAACAACAACTAAAAACTGAATTTACAACATAGTCCAGTCCAGTGTCCAGTCAGATCTTAGCGGTAAACCATCATAGTAACGTGAGTCACTCCAGCATTGTAATGAAGTCATCATTTGGACACAAACAGGAAAAAGTAAATAATATTTAAACGTAGGACTAAAGCTTTTGAGTAAACATTGCACTGAATATTATAGGGGCTGAGAGATCGAAGGATGGTGCTGCCTCACCTGTGACTTTTGCAAATTCTTCAACAATCTGCTCTTTTGTTTTACTCTTGGGGATGGAGCCAACAAACAGTCTATTATTGGCCACAGAGATGCACACGCCGATGTGTTTACCCGGTCGAATTTCATTGTTGTTGCACTGTGAAGAGGATGGAGGATAAGTGTAGTGATAAATAAGAGAAGAAAAAAATAAAAAAGGCAGCAGAATCAACATAATGGAGCATACGGCAACTTGCTGCAATTGCCATTTCACATCCTTATCCCTTATTAACAGACATGTTTCTCAGACATCTACGTGTTTAATGTATTGTAAATGTTAATGTAACAATGTAAGCTTACTTTGTTATCTTGACTAAACTGTGTGAGTTTTAACTAACAATTCCATCAGACTCTCTCGCTCTCTGGTTATAGTTACAGTAGCATGTACGTACCAATTTGACAGCCTGCTGTGCAGCTTCTTTAGTGCAGAAAGTGACAAAGGCGTAGCCTCTGTTCAGGCCACTGAGAGGATCCATCATCAGGCGTAAGTCCCAGATGGGCCCAGCTTTCTCAAACAGCGGAACCAGCTCATCCTCAAAAAGGTCTCTGGGGATTTTGCCTACAAATATCTGCCAAGTTGAGAGGAACGGGAAATATGGTGTATGAGAGCACCGCTTTCATTTGACATGTAAAGATAAGGCGTAGGTGGCATTTAGGTATCCAGTCAGCTCTTAGCGGTAAACTATCAGTGTAACCTTGGTTACTACAGATGATAATGAAAGTTTCATCATTTGGACACCACATGAAATCTGAATGCACTTCGCCCAAAACTTACAAGAAGCTACTCAACAGATAAAGTAAATAAAAGTGCGTCACTTTTGCATTATTATGCGTAATGAACGAACTTAAAAAAAGGGACATGTTTTGTACCTCTGTACCGATGGTGGGCTGGGCCCCTGAGTGGGCGGACTCTGGTGGGGGACCCCCATACTTCCTCTGGCCTGTTGTCACATCAAGTGTGTAGCCAGTCCTCTCCAGCAAAGCCTGAACATCAGAAAACATGGCAAAGAAAAGAAAGGAGGACACTGTTACATTATAGTCCAAGTCTTCTAAATACGTTTCTCAGTTCACTCGTGGGAAAGCACATTAAAAGCATGGAAGACATGACAAAATGTCTTATTTTTCTGTGTCTTATATTCAAACAGCATCCTGGTTATAGATATGAACTGTTTACACTCAAAACATTGCATCAGTGTTCACACAAGTTGTCCTGAGCATTAACTCTGATAGAACGGTTTATATTTTCTCCTCGAACGTAGGATTAGTTCTCACTTTGATTTTGGCTTCATCTGGTCCTTTATTGGTGTCTGACACTTTGGTCCCTTGTTTCTCTCTCTGTCTGTACGTCTTCATCACGCCACAAAGAAAGGCACTTTTGTTCTGAAAAACAAAACAAAAAAAGACAATTATTAAGTACTATCAAACATTACTTAAAACATGTCATTAGGACAACTTCAGATTCTGAGTACTATACAAAGAGGATAAGCTATTACACAAGACAGCGGGACTCCATCTTGTTGATAAGATCAATGACAGCTAAAAGCTATTGTGTAACCAAAATTCAGCTACATAATGCCAGTACACATCACACAGAACAATCATCCACTTTGTATGAAGGCATTGGAAGTGAGAGGGCAACGTTATCTACACAATACACCAGCAGTGCCACGTGCCTCATACCTGAACATGTGAGAGGTCACTGTCCTTAAATTGCAAGAGGACTTGCAGAGCACCTTCCTCGTTGAATTCTTTCAGAGCCTCAATCGCCCGCTCATCTAAGTCACTGTGCGACACCAAACCTGGAGGGAGGGGGTGGGGGACAGCACAGAGAGAGAAATGATGAGCTACTAACAAGACACACTGAAAGAAGGTTTGATTACAACCTTGCCATTCAAGCACAGAATTTAAAGTCCAACTGAAAGAATCAAAGAGAAGCATTTACATGCATAACTAATATCTTTTAAATTGTGAAATGGATAAATAATGATTACTACAATTAGGAGTGAGGGGCGGGAGCGGCCTAATCTAATGGAGCTGTATTCAGAAGTCAGACTGCACTTCACTCTCCAACCAGCACGTTTTTGCAGAACTAATCACAACAGATGTGACAGTGCAACTCGATATGCCAGTGGCCCTCTAAACTGTCTGGCTGGGAGTTTCTAACGAGCCGGTCTGCATTCTCCTCTATGAAGGGGCCATCACCTGTCCCAGGCAGACACACACCAGACAGCTGCTGCCATTGTTTCTGCCTCAGTCCCATCTGGCTGAAAAGGCTAAGAGAGTACTTTTCTAGATCTGACCGACCAAACAAGTCCTAAAATGACCCCCAAACTTTGTCACTGCAGCTCACCCCGTACAAACTTGTAAAGCTCTGACCAAAGCAACAGATACTAAGCCGTAGCTGACAACATACTTACACCTACTCATCCCCTCTGCAATAATTCTATGGGATGCAGAGAAACGTCATAGAAATGAATGGAGAGGGTGGACAGGCTCAGCAAGACACTCCCAGGGAGAGGACAATTCATTCGCGCTGACACCAGTGACCATGCAACCATGTAGGGAATGCAAATGCTGCTATCCTTTACACATTTTCTCACTGGTAATGTGTAATTTAATATTTTGTAGCACTGCAGTACCCATTTTGGTAGGAAACCACAAAAAGTTGCTTCAGGATCCCAATTCCCCCATTCAAAAAGGTGATAAAATGACAATACATGCAAGAAATTGTTAAACATGGAAAATTGCATATTTGAATATGCAAGTATATTCATTGTGCCTTACCTGCTATGTAAATTTCATCTAGTTTTTCAGCAACTTTCTGTGGTAAACCAGCTTCTAATAAAGTCTGGAAGTGCTCAGAATGGGTAACTGCAGCAGAGGTGTCCATTGGTTCTTCTGGACCATTTCCATTAATATGTTCTGTGGCCATGTCTCCAGAAATCTGTGTAAATGCAATGAGCCAAATTAATCCTGGGTCAAGGGCAAGACTTGGGATGTGTTCAGGAGAGTGCAAAGTCTCAGACTTGTCAGAACAATCATTTTTAATAAGACGCACATAAAAAAAAGATTTAAAGATTTATCATTTGGATACAGGGTGACTTTAATATTATTAAGCACATATTATCAATAAACAGGGGGTGTTGCCATGTGCAAAACAAGTTATCATGGTCATGTGGTCCTTTACAGTCTTACAGTCTGGAGACTTTTCACTATCCCGAGTTAACACTTGCAGCTCTCAGCTTGCATGAGGTAGATGCCCCGAAACCTGTATGCGTGCAAGACAGACAACGCACATACCAAATTCCCCACAAAAATCAATTGAATGACATCTTGTTAAAACAGTGAAACTATTGGGTTTATGTCCATGTGGCTGTATTTGCTTTCTGGTTGGTCCCGGGTTAAGAAGCTTGTGCAAATTGAGCCAAGTAAGTTCGCTTGCTAACGCCTATATCACAGCCCTCTTGGTCGCTACTAGTGCATAAAGCCTAGTCTGCTTTGGTCCCTAAATTACATGTTAGCTTACCTTCTCACTGCTGACTTCAGCACAGGCTAGATAGCTGATACACGTGTTCCATCAGAGAGTGAGCCCCGGTTTCCGGTGGCTGACCAATGAAGTATGCACTCTTTAGCATTTTGTTTCCTGACACTTTGACATCACATATTGCGACACTTGTATAAATACTCCAATTATCACGTTAAAGACCAAACGAACCATTACTTTTTGCAATTGTTTGTATCGGCAGATACTGGGGCATGAACTTGTGCAGAGCAGCAATCTAACTACTCTCTGTTCGCGTTAACTTACTGAATCCGGCAACGCTGGACTCGGCAAAACGTGGAAGGCAATCTTCGGTTTTGGCTAACGGCAACTTAGCTAATGTTACCCTACAGATATAACGCAACCTTTATCTTGTAGTGTCTGCTAATCACGCTCATATTGGTCAGCACGTGCTTTCTCTGTGGTTACAAATATTTCTGCCACGTTGAAAGTAATTGTAAACCCCTCGTGCAATTCAATCTTAAATTTCGAATCTGTAACATAAACACATTTTTGGGGGCACATTGTATGTATCCGATGTATACCGTAACGTTAGATTTAGCGGGGAGGGACGCGCACACGTTGAAGCTAGCTAGCTAGCGGGCTAGTTGCTAATGTTACAGCAATCGAGCTAACTAGGGACCTTCATCGGCACAATAACATGAAGCGCTTGTACCCATTTTCTATGTATGCATCTGCATTTAGTATTTCAAGGGGCAAGAAGCATGTCAGTTAGTACAGCGGTAACACAGGATTGCACATTCTTGTCAAGTTAACTGGCTTTGGCCAGCTAGCTGCTGTTAGCATACGATGACAATGAGCATGTCAATTCCATGATCTGTCAAAATAGGCTAGCTTAAGCTAGCATGCTAATTCGAACGGAATTTCAGTGAGGCCATTGTTACAACGTCATTTGTCGGTACGGTCTTCACGAATTGACAAAGGGTGGCTTTAAATTTTAATTAGATTCAACGAGGCCTTGAAAGCTAGAGGTTTAGCCTGTTCGATGCGTGGTTTGTCAACGTGCCGCCATATAGGAAGAGTCCATTTTCAAAAAGCCGGTCTGGAGAACTCGTTCCCTACCAGCACCAGTTTCCACATTGTTTGAAACAGCACCGCACGATTCAGACTTTTTAGCAATCAATTAAGCAACAATCACGTGACCAATTAGTA
Organism: Nannoperca obscura; assembly: GCA_036024295.1. Classification (NCBI taxonomy): domain Eukaryota; kingdom Metazoa; phylum Chordata; class Actinopteri; order Centrarchiformes; family Percichthyidae; genus Nannoperca; species Nannoperca obscura. Next base: position 7,401 of record JAVQJL010017287.1, on the reverse strand, counting down.
GCATTCGCCCTACCTGCCGCTGGATCACCAACGTGTATGGTGTTGATTATTTAGGAAGATAAATGTGATATTTAAAAGACAGAAAAAGTGTAAAACTCCCGGCACTGATCCGGCTTCAGTCATTCACTCTTGATGATGTAAAATGGCTGCCACGTTCACGCCTCGAGTTTTGTCTCGTCGATGGGGTTTCTTGGACAACCCTGCACGGGCTTGCCTTGTATGCATTTTACAGAAGAGCAGCAGGTCATCCACAGCATCCATCATAATTACTACCGATGAGTAATTTCAGAACAACAGTACGGTTTATTTGACGGCAAGTGTTGGCTAATAAAATAGTTACAGAAACAAAAAACTGAGACCCAAAGCCAATTAAATATAAAAGTAAATATTGAAATAAAACATGGATCTATAACAATGAAACGATGTAGCCTGTTATTAACAATTTACTAATAATCTACTAATACCAATAATAATAACCTATTAATAACCCAGTATTCTCAGACAAAATGTTGTCAAGTCCCCATATTTTAACATCTAAAACTACATGTGTGACCTTAACAGATCAACACTTGTACTACTTTATAGTATTTTACACTGCATGACTGGAAGTAGTGAGGTTGATCCCACTTTCTACCACACTGTGTCACTCTTCTCATAGATTTAACACTCGTCTTCTACACGAACAAAAGAATAGGTCAGGAGTGTGTGTATGCATATAGAAAACAATATGATTTTTTGCAATATCACAAAAATGAATGGTTTGCACTACTGAAGGGTTCTTTATTTATGTAATGTAAAAAAGTACATAACACTTTTCATTGGTTTTGTAAAAGATTATATGCAAAATTAAGAGAGGAAAGTCAAGTTTTGTCATCATGCAGGCGTTACAAACTGGATCGTAATAAAACGTCTTAGTTTGTTGCAGGAAATTGTGTTAAAAAGCCATTCGTCTGTTGCAGAATTGCATTTCAAAAACTGGTCAATCCCAAATGTTGGTATGTTTTTAAATTACACTTAACATATTTGCAAGGTTAATACATGACTTACTATAAGTAATAATCATTGACATTACTTTTGTCAATGTTGATTCATGACAATACTTTGCAATGCAAATACTTTGCATTGTCAATGCTATGCAAGTATGAATTTGGGATTGGGTTATCTGCTATCTTCATCACAGCAAAGGCAAATCATGTGCTTGAATATTTGGCTCATCGCTGAAATAATCAAATTTTACCAGGTAACTGACTCCAACAACCCCTACAGGTATGGAGCATTAACAGCTGGAGCATGATGGCTGGAAGATTTTAAGGAATAACTTAGCTGTTGTTGAGGAATAGAGCTACAGAATTATTTCCTGGCACATTTTCCCACTCAGTAATAATCTTTCAGAATCCACTGACTGTTGCAAGTTCTTTCACAAAGAGTTTCAACTTACTTAAACATTTTGAATTGCACAAAACAAGACAAAAAGAAACAATGGAGGTCTAACACAAGGACAAAGAAAGAAGAAATGAAAGGTAAAATATGATGAATAAATATATGTACCAGAGAAAGATAATACACTTTCAGCTTAGTAAAAGCTTTGTTAATTAGTTTATCTTTCTTTTCTAATCATCCACATATTGTTACAGACAAGGACACTACAGATGGAGTTTATAACAATGTATATTTTAAATGTACTACAATAAGTTTATTGCTCATGCCTCTGAAGGCTCCTCAGAGAACAAACCTTTAACATAGCTAGAGCGTTGCATTCAACTTTAAAATGAATAGCCGCTACTGTAGAATAGGTCTTCTGTATATTTGGGGGCATCAGCCTGCAGAATTTGTGATCCTGAACTGTTGGGACAATAAAAATAAATATTATTTTGCCATAAAAAGTAAAATGAAGATCCAGTTTCTAAAGTCAGAATTATTTATGGAAGTACAGCTCATTAGATAGAAATAACAGGAAAGGGGAAATGTATAGTTAGTTTTGATTCTAAATTGAAAATTGAGTACTCAACATGGGCATGAATGAGATGACAACAGCACTGTTCATTGTTCCAAGAGGATTATGCCTAAAACCTTATTTGATAATAATTACAAAAATTCTCGGGTAATTTATCAGGTATTTAGGTTTCACTTAGTAACCTTTGACATGTTACAATAAAAAACGCTCTGAGTTTAAGGAGTGGACAGGGTTTTTATTGACATCAAATTGCCTCTTTAAGTCAAAGAGCATTTGATAACCAGCAGAGCCACTATTTTGTGGTTCCACTATGAACATTTGAATGAGATAAGAACCATATTTTCCCCTTTATTACAGATCTCTCATGCCACCGTGTGGAGACATTCTCTCTGTGTACTGTGTATCAAAATGATCTGAGCTCATGAACAGCTTAGCAAAAACTCCATCACTTGCAGTCTTTTGTGTGTTGGCCATGCACCATTCATGAACTGAGATATACAAGAGGATAAGAGTGTGTGTACACCTGCATGCATGATGTGAAATTACTTAGATAAAATATTACATTTATATCAGAATAACTGTTTGCTTTTGAGGAAAAGATTATTTTAGAATAAAAAATGTACTTAAAAAGGTAAGTAAAGAGGAAAGCTTTGTATAGATGCAGCAAATAAGATGGACGGTTGACTTTTGAACTGGTAAACTACTGAATCATTGCACTGTTGTTACATGGCATCTTCTGGTTAGTTTATCAGACCAAATGTGCTTTTAATATACCAGTCAGTCAGCTGTGGCTCAGCGAGTTTATTAACTCTTTCATTTAATAAATAATCATAAATGTGCTTGATGCTTTTCATGCTCATTTTCAATAATTCTCTTTACTGCTTCACTAACTACTGTCAACACCAAGAAAACTACAGGTCTCAGCAAATTACCTTATTTGCTGTCAGGTGTCAGTGACTTGTTGGTGGTTTTCAGCACCTTGACTTTGAACTGTGCAGAGCCCGGCTAAGAATAGACATGACCTGCACACCTCACTGTGTCTCTTGTGCGCTCTCGGCTACAGCAACAGTGACAGTGTTGACACCGGAGCCCCTGAGAATATATCTGACTAGTATTTCGCCGAGCATGACCATGTAGGCCACACCATTTACTCTGCACCTGGGGCTTTCCATTTCTTTGTGGTTCTCATCCAGCCAGATCAATGTAGCATACAGGGGGAGAGAGCCTGAGCATCTTGGGCTTGCTGCCTGCAGAACATAAGAATCCAAGCACCGCTCCTTGTTTCTTAGATCAGGAGGCTGCACATGTCCTCAAACTAACCCTCTGTGCCTCTATCCTCAACCTTGTTGCATTTTTTGTCTTTAAATATCTCATAGCATCTCATCTCTGGTATCTTAAACATACACTCATCCGGCTCAGATAAACACTCACTCATTAGTCCACTACATGATGATCTTACGCAGTTATTTTAGACACTGCTGCAAATACCCAAGTCTTATATTATATAAGAGCCTCAAACAAATAAGCATATGATTAAAAGAGATCTTGAGAGATGTGATGTTGCAAATTTTTATCAGTTTATATTTGAGATTATGTTTTTATGCTTAAAATGTGTTTTTCAGCAAGTGTGTATAGGCTGATAATATTCAAATAATGTGTGGTAATTATATTTGATTGACAGGACATTTAGTTTGATGCCAATACAATTACATAATAGCCAAAGTAATAGCACACATGCAACAGCCGTATATATCAGTCTTATCAGCAGTAATGACCAATTAGTATCACTTATTATAGGGTTTACAATTCTACAATTTTGGCAGTGCAAATGCTGTGATTTAAGACAAATAAAAGAGCCTTTAAACATCTCTGTGATTTAAAATCTCATCTTCTGCACTTACTAAATTAAGAGTCTTAGGCCAAGGATTTATCACCAACACAACCAAGGACACAGGACGTGGGTACTTAAGTAAACAGACAGATGAAATTCAAAATAAATTCATATTCATCCTTGACATTTCCGATGTTGGAGGTGGACAGATGGATACTCCTTAACAAGGATCAAATACCTTTCAATGTATTCATAACTTCTACCATCTAATCTCCAGTTTGAAGGAGCGATGGCACTGAAATGAGTTTTGCCTCCATACACCCAAATGAAAACCTTTTCGTTAGATTTATTATAAATATGATTAATCTTTTTTAATACAATTTGTTAGTTGATAGTTTATGAAATATAAAAGAAAAGTGAAAAAAGGACCATCACAACTTTCCAGAGCCTCAGGTGACTTCTTCAAATGTCGTGTTTTCTCCGACCAAAAGTCCAAAATTAAACTATGTTCAATTATCAATCAAACATGGCAAAAATCTGCAGCAAATCACTTTTATTTGCTTTAAAAATAACTGAAATGATTTATCAATGATCAAATTAGTTACCTATTGACTAATTGATTCATTGACAAATCATTTGAACTCAAGGTAAGGGGGTATGTTTATCTGGAAATCAAAGAAAATGTTATTTACACCTATTTAATTCGATTTTTATTTATCATGGCATTGCCGAGGGAAAACATCCAAAGTCTACAGGTTTAAAGGTTGAAGAACATGATTAATTTAGAACATTTGTGATGCTATTCTTTGGAGGACTGAAGGACAGTTTCAACAAGGTTGTGACTCCCATAGTGAGGACAATGCTTTAAAATGTGATATATCACTACACTGTTCATAATTCAAGAACACCTTTAGACCACTTACAGCCTACACATGGTCTTTATGCAGTAAAGACCATTTGTAGGCCCAAGAACAACCCAAAGTAATGACCCTTACTTTGCTGTGACATGACAAATGATAACAACCCCCAGTTACCAAGTAACAAAAACCCTGGGATTAAATGCAGCATTCATAGTCAGGATGGAAGGATGGTGGCAGTATGTTTTGTCTTTCCACTGATGGTTCTTATCATTTTGTGCCCCAAAGGGATTATGAGAAAGGTTGCAAAGTGGGCAGTGAGTCAGTGAGATCATTGATAAGGTTGATAGGTTCCACTTAATCCAGGAAGTCCTCACATGCTTGGATATAAATCGACCTGGAGTGAAGCAGAGGTCCTCAATAAAAATCCGTCCTGCACAGAGGCACAATGAAAGGGAAACTTTCTCTCAACATGGTAATGCTCCATCTCTTTCCATGACTTACTCGTGCTTTGATTGAACAGATCTTTGAGTGACCCTTTTGTTCTGTCTCTGTATTATTAGGTAACTGCTGCAACCACGATGGGCTCAGTGAAATCAGCTGGACTGTCTCTTCTTCTGTTGTCTTTTCTTCTTTACGTAGCTGATTCTTACCCCAACACAGACTTATCGAACAGTAAGATTTGTTTATAATACATGTACTAGTGAACTAAATACTCTCCTCCTCTAACTTACTATAAAGGCATCCGATTGTTCATATTTAGTTTGTAAATGAAATGCAAATGCAATGTGAGTATGCAAACCAAGGATTTATTTCAGTGAATTAGCACCATCTGCTTTTGTTTGTCTCTATTCACAAAGATTGTACACTGTGCTTTTATTCTCAGATCTCAACTGTTCCCGGCATCATATCACAAGCTGTCTATGATCAATACTTTGAGTTATTAAACTTGTATCGTCTTTCTCTAGTGGGCTGTGAGGAGTGCACACTGAGAAAGAACAGCGTTTTCTCGAGGGATCATCCGATCTACCAGTGCATGGGCTGCTGCTTCTCCAGAGCGTACCCAACACCTCTCAAGGCCATGAGGACAATGAATATCCCGAAAAACATCACCTCGGAGGCAACATGCTGTGTTGCCAAGCACAGCTATGAGGTACTTGTACAGGCAAAAGACAAGTCGGGAAAACTTTTCTTAAAATACTAAACATTTTATTGGTTACAGAATGATTGAAAGGAGTCTCGAAGGGATTGTCCTAATAACCTAATAAGCTTTAGATAAACTTTTTAGTACAGTGTAGATTTTGTAATAAATACATTAATATTTGCTGCTGTAGATTGATGTGACTTTGTTAATATTCACTCTTGTTTCTTTCCCCTCATCCGTTTCAGACAGAGGTGGCCGGCACCGGGATAAGGGTGAGAAACCATACAGACTGCCACTGCAGCACCTGCTATTTTCACAAGATATGACAGATGGGAGTTGGAGAACCATCCTGCAGCACTCGGCTTGGCAACTAATTGTGTTTCTTGTAATATGCACCAGCCATTGTCTGTTTTGAAATTTGTGTTGCCAGATAATATTTTTGTAGTTATTCTGAGTCAGTGACGTGTAATTAGCATGCATATTTTGCATAATTGTAGATTGAAAACAATTAAAATGTGCACCTAGATGTTGCATTTTCATGAACGTGTCTTACACTGAAATGCTTGGGATTGTGATGTGTGCATCTGTATTTGTGTTGGGAGCACTTTTTGGTGTGTGATACGAATTGCGTAATTGAATAGTATAATAAGTAACAAAAGTGAAAATTGACTTTGAGGTTGATTACACGTTTGTGCTATTATAAACATGATTCCCCAACCAGCAATGGCAGCCAAATATATATATATATATATATATATATGGCCAACATCAGAGAGTAGTCATTAAAGTGCTCAAACCAAAAAAGTTAATATTATGGTAATTTTAACTTCTACAATTCCATGACAAGGTCGCAAACTCCATCTGTTGATGAAGATTGTGTGGTATGGTTATAAATCCAGAACAGCTCCAGAATTTAAATTATTTTGAAATTAAATGTAAGCTGTGATATTAAGAAAGCCACATTTGTAGTGTAATGTAAAACTTCAGGAAGTAATCAACATATATTATTAGTGCACATCATTGTAAGTACTGTAAAGTAACCAGTGATATTTCAGCATCACTCTTTTAACGTTTAAAAAAAATGCTTTTCATATTTTATTTCATATTTTTTCATAAACATAATCAGTTACTCTTGGCACTTCAAGAGTACCTTACATGTTGCCTTTTAGGTCATGGTTAATCAGGTCCAAGAGCCTTTCAGCTGATTGACCCCTGTTAGTGCGGAAGTGTCCCTGAAGAAGTCACACTGAGTCAGGCATGTTGTTGGAGCTGACCCTGTGTCCTGCCTTGGGGATATTGTAGGTTAGTTTAACATTCGTGAAAATGTCTTCTAATTTGCTTTATGTTGGAGGTCTACTGATGCTCACTGAGGTCACAGCTGATCTGCAGTATCTGTGAATTGATGGTGTAACATGGAGCGTGGTCGGAGAAATCCAGGAGTCCAATCATCCTGAGCTCAGGAGCAAACACTGTGGTTTTGTGGCACTGTAAGGTCATGGATGCTTTGTTGACATCGGGGGGGGTATGTGTGGAGCACACTGTGTGCTCCCCCCCCCCCCCCACCGGGGCCGTGGGGGGGGGGGGCGGGGCGCGGAACATCTGTGGGTACGCGGGG